>JAJIZL010029933.1:0-29639 GCA_023969395.1 Amblyomma maculatum | reverse complement strand
CAAAATGGTACGGCTGAAATACAGCCATGAGTAAAAATAAGAATGGCACACTGTGAGTCACTTATGACTACTTTAGCTTTAGGAGTGGAAAGCAATAGCTACTTCCTGCGCTGTAGAGATATGTGAAGTGCGTACGGAACAGGAGGCATGAAGAGCCATGTTCTCATCTGTGGCAACCACTGTTGCAGCAGTCCGAGTATGATGGTCTGCCGCGTCTGTGTAAAGTATGCCAAGTCGGCCAGCATATCGCTGTTGGAGTGACGCGGCCCGAGCTTCTCTGCGATCTAGATGATGATTTGGTTAGTGGGGTTTAACGTCCCAGAGCAACTCAGGCTATGAGGGACGCCGTAGTGGAGGACTCCGGAAATTTTGACCACCTGGGGTTCTTTAATGCGCACCGACATAGCACAGCACACGGGTGCCTTGCCTTTTGCCTTCGTTGAAAAGCAGCCTCCTCAGCCAGATTCAATCCTTGGGTACAGCAGTCGAGCGCCATAACCACTGAGCTATCAAGGCAATATATTTGCTCATGACTGTTTTCAAACACCTTGCTGTGGACACCTGCAAAGATCAGTATGATACCTATCAGTATGACCAATGAGCTCCTTTGCTTCTGCAGGGCCAAAATATACTGCATTTACTAAAGTGCTGTACACAAGAAAATTATTGGAATTGCAATGCACCTATCAAATTTAGTCAGAGCTGTCCACTTGATAATGGAGACTACTAAAATCAAACCTTTGGGCTTGTTTACGCCACAACTAATAGCACTCTTGAGATATGCCGACAATTGCTTCTGCATTCTACACAAAAGCATCGCAAGGTTTTCAAACATCTGATTTCTCCTGAAGAACAACTGCAAGTAGGGCATTTCTGCATCCTGTGCAGACAAGGAATAGAGAAGGTGGATGGCAATAATCTATTTTAGGTGTTCTCTTAGAATGTGGTTCTCACTGCTTATTTTTTTGTCTTCTGAAACAAATGCACACTGGAAGAGAATCTTTATCTGTTCTCTCAGTAGTTCACAGTGAACCAGTGGCACATGCAATTTAGCCACTTTGCAAGAAATAGCTCCTGCAATCTGGGAAGCTTTGGTAA
This sequence comes from Amblyomma maculatum, assembly GCA_023969395.1. NCBI lineage: Eukaryota > Metazoa > Arthropoda > Arachnida > Ixodida > Ixodidae > Amblyomma > Amblyomma maculatum. Next base: position 28,541 of record JAJIZL010029933.1, on the reverse strand, counting down.
TTAATTGAAAGTGGTGAAGAGAGATCTTGAATGAAGTGGCTACCAAGAACTGTTTTCAGCATGATGACACAACAAAGTAGCAGGAAAAGAGGGGGCGAGCGTTTCTGGCAGAAGGTTTGAGTTGTTGTAAGCAGCATGAGGTGGCGCCACCAGTCCCATCGCTGGGGCAGCGGTTCGTCTGGCGTCGCCGCCGCCGCAGGCGATGGGAACATCTGACTTCTTCTGATCGAACCAGGCAAGTACCCCAAACAAATTTAGTATTAAAAAATACTAGCGACAAAATGTGATTTCTGTGCGAAATCTGAACTGCAAGGATTCCGTGGTTCAGCTGGGAGAAGCATTCTACAGCGCGCGTCTAATTGTGCAACACCCTTTATACAGTGAACAAAACCGAAGGATCGGTTTTGTTCAGATTGTGAGGTGAAGTATTTGGAAGCAAACATGTGACGGCAGCGCTGATATGCATTTGGATGGCCTCTGGCTTCACTCTACAGCTTGATTGAACTTATAGACATTATTTAAATATGCGCAATGTCAAAATAAATTGTTGCAATTAGCATGTCATGCAACAAATCTCCATTGGCGTGTACTTACTCGTAAGTAATGTACAAAATCAACATTTCAGTTCCCGAGCCAGCTGAAAAAGATAGCTACGATCTTGCAACCTCCTGTGATAAGCATCTCTCACCATAAGCATAGCTTAACTGAAACATCTTGCTTCTAGGAAAAACGATACTCTAGCGTCGTTACCCAGAGGCAGTTTTATTTTTGGCAAGCGATCTTTTACACACATCACTGCTCTCCTCCTGGCATCGGATAAAGACTTTCTCGATGCACAGCATGGTACAAAATATGAAGAGGCAACACACCTTTCGCAACAAATCACAGTCACTCACTTGCTGAATAACAGCTTTGAAATTAGTCTCATCGCGATCACGGTTTAAGATCTTTCACACACATCACTGCTCTCCTCCTGGCATCGGAACAAGACTTTCCCGATGCACAGCATGGCACAAAATATGAAGAGACAACAAACCTTTTGCAACAAACCACTGTCACTCACTTGCCGAACAACAGCTTTGAAATTAGTCGCTTCGCGTACTTAACCGCAGAATATTGCACGGGCGTATACCCCATGGAGGCGACCAATGAAGGCGGCCATATGCAAGCAACGAGCGAACTGCCATCGGTAGGGTCCCTAGAAATAAATACTTCTAGGGACTCTACCATCGGTTCCAATGTTGTCATGACAACGCCGGATGTGACGTTCAGGACAACCAGCGCGACTAGCGGCCAGTGCGGCTATGTACGCTGAGAAGTAAATACGCCGCCCGCGTGAGTCGTTTTGTGCCTAGTTCTCATCGCCACCGCCGCGGCGCCACCATATCCCGTAAGAGCACTCGAGCAGACGACGCTGGGGCTATAGTGCTCTAGAATATTGGGCAGTGTGACGACCGGCGCCGGAGAGCGGGCCGCTTTTGCGATGACAAGAACCGACTCCCGCGAGAGGGCGCGACGTGCAACAGGGGTGCTACGTTCGCCGCTCGGCGCGTAGCGGCCGCGGGATAGAGGAGGGGTGCGGTTCTCTTTGGAGCGATTTTCAGACGCTGCGCAATTAGTGTGATAATTAATAAAGAGGCGACTTATTCCAGGTGCTTAAACTGATCCCTGCCATTCTTTTACGTCTATCTGGAGACATCGTGCACGCTTGGGTTGTCCTTCGCAGCAGCGCGCGATGTTTGAATCGCTATCTGAAACTCTCAACATTTCTTCCTGCGGACAGTTACAAATCGTCCAGATGAGCAATTTGTACTTAATGTTTGCAACGAAGCGTGGTGTTTTGCATTCGTTCTTCCCGTAAGGGAATAAAGGCTAATGCCCAGGAGCGCTATTACCACGCGGAGAAAAACAGTGTACATATGCGAATCAAAGCTCGTGCTTCGTAAGGCCAAGGTCAATGTACAACTGGTCGCGCAACTTGGAAGAAAACGCGTGCAGCTGCCTACTGCCAGCGGCATCAACTCGATGATGAGGGCTCCTGCGAACTGTGAGGCAAATTACTAGCACACAGAAAATACGATCTGCCAGAATTCCAAAGAACTAGAAAGCAAACATAATATTTGCGCTCAGGAATGAATGCAGTTTTTGTTTCTTGCGTAAGAAAAAACTTGTCGCATTTTTAATAATATTTTAACTTGTTTCTAACGGCCTCTCTCGGCCACTTATTATCCGCTGCGTAGTTGCCCAAAGCTCAGAAATGGCTCAGACCAAAGCTTTTTTCATCCGCGGATGGGTGCGTCATCGGCCCCGGTTCAACGTTCATCGTTGCGTGCTGCGTACAGAGTGGGTTATCTCTACCAAACAGTCAGTATTTCATTCTGCTGGTTGTGGTAGAGCTTTACAGCAAGGCGAAGACTGTGTGTGCTCGATGAGAAACATTGCCGCTGCATGTGCGCATTTCCGGACGATGGGACAATGCTGCGTCACAGCTCGGCGGCTCGGTTCGGTCTCCCAGGCACGTCGCAAAAGTGGTGGCTTGTTTTACGGATACACGTCTGCGTGAGCGGCGTATCGCTGCATGTTTTAACTGAGCGGTGAAGGTGAGATTTTATTGCCCCCAAGACGCGTGTCGCATTGCTCAAAGCCTTCCGTTCCGCTCCCTTTGCTGCGTGTTTTGCTTACTGCGTCGTATTACCGCACCAACGTTCGCTGAACGTGCTTTAGCTGTTATTACAGTGATGTTCCTATTGTCAATGGGATCTTTCTCATGAACGTGTTAAATGCTTAAGTTGTAAATTTGTAACCTCACATTGACTCCTTTCAGTGGCAAATGAAGCGCGAGTAAAATATGGGAATCATGAACAGGGCGAGATTTATTGGAGCGAAGCTATATCGTAGATATTTTCACTTCTCAGACGCAATAACTTCTAAATACTAGCAATCCCAATTTGAATTGCTTACCTAAGCTCTTACAGGTTGGCGTTCTAGCGCTAGCGTTAGTTATTCCGTTTGTTCGTTTTTGTTGTTCTTTGACGCTGATATGTACTTTGTTAGCAAGATCTTTTACCCTTTTATAATCTCACCGCGTCTCGTTTGGAGACCTACGCTCAGGTCATTTTGTTATCACGAGGATTTCATGAAGACCGTGACGAATGAGCGGTGGTCGCTCTCCTACACTTACTTTTCATTGTCGTGAAGCGTATGTAAGTAATCGTGAATTAATAAAGCCTGGCTTTCTATGCAGCACAGCTTCACTCATTTATGCCCTTAGTGAAATGCCTCAAGCCATGTGGTTCTATCCATGTGCTCGCCGAATTCACTTGAAGGCCCTTGTTTGCAAACGTGCCCGAAGAAATAAGCCCCAGAATGCGTTTACATGACGCGCGTGAAAGACTAGGCTAACGACGACGGAGGCAGAACGATGCTATGATAAGGTGGTTAAAGATGCCGTAACATTTCAGTTAACGTAAAACTTGACAGTAGAAATGCATGTCAAGTAAAGTTGACTGAACAGTTACTGTGTCCATTTTTCTGCCTTATCCGAGCATCGTTCTGCCTCCGTCGTTGTTGGCCTTGTTTTTCGTTCATAAGTAAAAAGACAATCAAATTCCCCGCCAAAAATACGCACTGTGACGTCACAAGAAACGTCACGTGTTTGTTGTGCCTCACAGTTCGCAGGGGGCGCTAGGAAACTAAAGCCTCGCTCAGAGTCGACACGCAGGCTTCTATGGGAGTTAAGCTACCATTTGTTCTTCTACCATCGTAAGGCCTCTTTAGAAGCACCTATTTTTTACAAACCTTATTTACGAACACCTGCGTACATTTTGCAGTTTGGGCTTATTAATACATAACAACGTTTATCTTAAATCGCCAGTAATCTGTAATATATCTCTTTAATCGGCGTTCTTTATGCGCCTTAATCACCGCTTATATAAATTATAAATACAGAGTGCGAGCAAAACACATTTATTCACTACCGCACTATTTAAAGCACTGTGGTATTTACCGGCAAACAAAGAAAAACAATAAACAAGGTATACGCGACTCAAGCATTTATTCTTTGTTCGTGATTAACATATACGTATATCACGGACATTTGTTTGCGTGCCACTAATAAAAGGGTGAACCAGCTGTCTAGATGAAAAAAAAAAGTCAAGTACAGTTACGGCATTACTTCAAATAAAATGTGAAAAATTAAACCTGCCGCATCGTAATATGTTCATAGTGGGCACTTGAGTGCGGACGCTTTACTGGCATCATATGTTAAAGAGCAAACAAACAAAAAATAAAAGCACTGATAATTGCACGTCGAATTGGCAGGTATGATGCAGTTCTTGGTGCGCACCGAGAGAAAGCGGAAAAATGCGAAAAAAGATGACGAGCACCTAGTGCGCAAGCAATTAATATAATGCCGAAATCATATGCGGACATAATGCGTGTTTATTCTTTGAGTGTGTGGTATGAAATATGAGTAATCGACTGGATATACTTGCAACTACTGCTTACCGGACTATATATAATCGGGCTACTTGCCGCGGGTGCTCTTTGCAATACTAACCAGACTATAATTGTTAACAAGGTTGATATTACACGTAAAATACTTCCAAGGGATTTTAATTATTTTCCCTTTGGGAACTGTTGTCGTGATTCGCTTACTTCGCAAAGCGCGAAGCCGCAAAAACACATTAAATTTAATTGCTTCAAGTGGGAGCTTTTTTGGTGCTCCAATTAAGTAGGTAAACTTTTTGAACCTTCACATTTTACAGGAAGTTTGCACAATCTGAAGTGCAAAGCAATCGAAAAGGACCGTGCATCCGAGCCAAATTTTTTAGTAAATTGCGACCTAGCTTCGAACCTATAGCGCTATTTTTATTCGTGGTGAGAAACCGTGCGGCCTCACAACCTCTCTTTCGCAGAAGGATGATATAGCGGAAGCGAATAAGCGTACCCTATAGCCTCTGCGTCCTCTATTTTCCGTCGTTATTTCTTTTTCAAAGCTATTCATTTTTTTTTATTCTGTATGTACATAAAACAGGACTAGAGCTATCTTCTGGAGGCAATGACTTGCATATTACAGGTGGCTTGCGCACACTAGAATAGAAACATTTTCTTGAAGAATTGGGTCATCTCTACCTCCATGCGGGGTAGTCCACATTTAATTCATTCCTTAACTGAATGCCGACTTTTCTTGTGGCTTCAGTGACGTACTATAGTCGGCAAAGTTGGCGTGGGAAACAACGGAATATACCATTTTGGACTGTTTTGATAATGGGGCTACTGTGACCAGTTTTAGTCAGTGCTCGAACGCACGTGTTGTATGTTTCACTTCTTCATACATCCTGCCTTCACACTGCCCTCTTTTCAAAACGACTACATTTCTGGACGTGAATTAGGTGCTTTAGGAATGCTAAAGCAAGCTGTACGGCGAGTGAAGCGTGCTGTGCGAGTCGTACGCCGGCCCTCTCCAAGCTGTTTACTTCGGAGCCAACTCCTGTCATGTTACTTCCCCGAGGTGTCGCCGACGGCCAAAATGGAAAATAAATTATGTGATTGCTAACAGTACTGAGCACCGTTAACCGGCATATTAGTAAAATCTTGTGGCGAACAGCTCGAGACGACGCACAAGCAAACAAGAACGTACAGTGCGCGCGGTATCCACCCTGCTGCACAGCGCGCATTCGCGGGCGCCCGGACGGCTGACAAACCAGTTGCTGGTGGTGCCCTCTGCGCTGCAGCGCCTCCGTCATCGCAAAAGCGGCCCCTCGCTCCCATTCATTTCGTGGCGCGGTCGACACACTGCCCAATCTTCTAGAGCACTATAGCGTACCTCCCTCCATGGCCGCCGCCATTGCTGGGTTATTATAACCGCGCAGACCAATAATTTCTTACTATGGGAAGAAAGGGTTTGAAATAAGAAAGCAGTTAGCGCCGTCACGCGGCCGCACGCTTCTGCCCCCATTAGAGATTGTCTCAAACGTCCTTTATTTCATACGCGCTCATAATTTGCCTTTCTATTCCGTTTAAAAAGCCATACAATGTGTATATAAAGTTATCCTTTTACTTTTAATAACAAGCTAAGAAACTACGGTAGGCTAACGGCTGCATAAATCAGCCTGCCTGTCGCCATAGTCTCATTAGCATAATTCGGGTACCTCGCCATTCGGCGAAATTATGACGGCCAAACGTCAGCATTTTCGGTAATGGCGGCACGCCAGTTACGTCATGACGCGTCAATTTGACGTAATCTAAATATGCTTGCGTATCACGTGTTTCACGTGACATAGCTCCAGCCAATCAAATTTGAGCATCCGCTCCTTCCCAGTATGCCATTATTTTCATCACATTGGTTAATCGAGCGTAAGTGTTCTCCAAACCACCATCAGTAACTTTGCTTCCACTCCAAAATCATTCGTATTTTTCATACAGGCAACAAGGATAGCTCCGGTTGAAATCAATTTTCGCGGCTACGTCATTTTGACGTAACCGCTAAAAGTGCTTGCCTCAACTGATGGTTTCGCGCCACAAGTTTGAAGCACGTGACTCTTTTCTGAGCCAATCAGAAAGAAAATATGGCACCGCCAGGGGAAGGCGAATATCGAGGATCGGGCCCCTGGATGGATGGATGGATGGAGTATAGGAGCGTTCCCTTTGAAACGGGGTGGTAGCAGTAGCTATCATGCTTTCTCCCTATATCTTAATTGTTGATTTAGATTGGTTAACTAAACCATCATTCTATTTATTAAATTTTTGTTTCTACACTACTAACATTATGTCACTTCTCTACTTTTAAGCCACCAATCTTCCAGTCGCTTTTTGCTAGTTTCCACTGCCGGCTTATTCACCCGGTCCGACGTAATGCACGCGCGCGCGCACGTCTGCCTCCGCAACGTTACGTCGGCTAAAAACCGAGGTCTATAGTCCAACGTCACGGCGTTGTACATAGACCTTGGTAACGGCGTGATGGACGTAGCGAGCACGAGCCGACGCGGCCCAACGTCGCCGACGCGCAAATAGAATCTCGCCTATTTCTCGCCTACCGCGCCAGCCGTGTCGGACACGCATCCCAGCATTCCTCACGCGCAGTGAAGATGTTGGCTTGCATGTAGACAGCGACCGCACGCGCATTTCAGACGCTGTTGCGGAAAAGCTGCTAGAAGGCATTCGAGAGCAGCCCTGCGTCTATGATACCAATTCGGATTGACTGTCAGTAGTGCGGCCGGGCACAGCTGTGAGTTCTTCGCGGCGGTGCGTGTGCCATACACGTTTTAATGCATTGCTCTAGGAGGTGTAACGATGGTGTTGTTTCACTTATCTGCAGTACATTCAGTGGAAAAATACAAAAATCTGCGGAAGCGGCCTCGCATAGAGTTGTGACCTGTACACGCCGGAATCGAAGGCCGTACTCGATTTGGCCACACGGAACGTCAGCGGCTCAACAACCAGGGAATTCGCGAAATATTTTAAAATTCTACAGGAACTGCGGCCGGCCGAGAAAGTGATCCTCATTACTGTGCAATCTATAACTCTTCTGTAATTGTACAGATACCTAAATTATGATTACTTTTCAGTAAAACACGCCCGACCACAATCATATTCTGTCTGTAGCCGTCGTCGACGCGGGCTCAGACCGTTGCTGGGCTAGACGTCTCCTGGGCTGGCTGTACATGCTTTCTGCCATTTAAACATTCGCAGTAAACACATCGCATCATTGCCTTGATCACAACAGTAATTAGTGCCTCGATAGGCAGCCATTTCGTCCCTGTAGCTGACCTGTCGTCTGCTCGAAAATGCACACCGAAAACGTACCAGCCCTCCAGGGCGTCTTGTGCGCATGCGCGACGCGGCACCGGGCACGCCAGCCGCGCCAGACTGTAGAAGCGGCAGATTTTTGACGCGGCCGTCGTAGCCGACGTGCCGTGGCCGACGTCGCCGACTCAGCAAGTCGCGCGAAAACCTCGGACTATATTGGGTCAGACGTTCCACCAGTGACGAAGGACGAGGTCAAGAAAGCACTAGAAACTATGAAAATGGGGAAATCAGCTGGAGAGGATCAGATAACTACAGATTTGCTGAAGGACGGGGGGGATATCGTGCTAGAAAAACTGGCCACCCTGTTTACGCAGTGCCTGGTGTCATTCACGGTACCGGAAACATGGAAGAATGCAAACATTATCCTCATTCACAAGAAAGGGGACTCTAATGACCTTAAAAATTACAGACCAATCACCTTACTGTCTGTTACGTAAAAGGTATTTACTAAGGTAATAGCTAATAGAATCAGGACAACCTAGACTGCAATCAAGCAAAGGATCAAGCAGGGTTTCGGAAACGGTACTCTACTATCGATCATATCCATACCATCAATCAGGTGATAGAAAAATGCTCGGAATATAACCAGCCCTTATACATAGCATTCATTGATTACGAAAAAGCATTTGACTCAGTTGAAACCTCGGCCACGGCCGCTCGATGGAAGCATTCATCGAGCGGCCGTGCCTCGGCGGTGATGCAGGCAGTGCGAAATCAGGGGGTAGACGAACCGTACGTGAAAGTGCTGGAAGATATATATAGTGGCTGCACAGCAACCACAGTTCTGCATAAAGGAAGTAACAAAATTCCCATAAAGAGAGGCGTTAGGCAAGGAGACACAATCTCCCCAGTATTATTCACAGCTTGTTTAGAGGAAGTATTCAGAGACTTGGAATGGGAGCAGTTAGGCATAAGGGTAGATGGAGAATACCTCAGTAATCTGCGATTTGCTGATGACATTGCCTTGCTAAGCAACTCGGGGAATGAACTGCAAATAATGATTGATGACCTAGACAGGAAAAGTAGAAAGGTAGGCTTGAAAATCAATATGCAGAAGACTAAGGTAATGTTAAACAGCCTTGGGTAGGAGCAGCAGTTTACATTAGGAAGCGAAATACTGGAAATAGTAGGCGGATATGTCTACTTAGGACAGGTAGTAACCGCAGATACGGACCATGAAAAGGAAATAACAAGAAGAATAAGATTGGGATAGAGCGCATTTGGCAAGCACTCGCAGATTATGACTAGCAGCTTACCGGTATCGCTCAAAAGGAAAGTATACAACAGTTGCATCTTGCCTGTACTCACCTATGGGGCCCAAACGGGGAGACTAACCAAGAGAGTTCTACTTAAGTTGAGGACAACCCAGAGGGCTATGGAACGAAAAATGGTAGGGGTAACATTCAGAGATAGAAAGCGTGCAGAGTGGGTCAGAGAAATAACTCAAGTTACCGACATTCTAGTAGAAATTAAGAAGAAATGGACATGGGCGGGACATGTAGTGAGAAGAGAGGATAACCGATGGTCGCTGAGGGTAACAAACTGGATTCCAAGGGAAGGAAAGCGTAGCAGGGGGCGGCAGAAAGTTAGGTGGGCGGATGAGATTAAGAAGTTCGCAGGGGTCAAGTGGATGCAGCTAGCACAGAACCCGGTTAAGTGGAGAAATATGGGAGAGGCCTTCGCCCTGCAGTGGGTATAATCAGGCTGATGACGATGATGATGATATTGGGGCCTTATAACTTCAGGAACAGTGATTGCGCCTGCATCAACTTCCGGATGTATACCATTACATTCGAGTATAATATGATCATTGTTTCACTGGAGTTACCACATGCAGCACATGCGTGTAGCTGCGTGTTCTAAGGCACCCTGAACTAGCTTCAAAAAGTAGCGCACTTCCTTTTTGAATTATCAAAGAAATCTTCCTTCCTGATCTGCATTTTCCACTTTCGGTATAATTCCACACTCTGTTTCTTTTCCATCAAATTTATCCAATTTTTACCTTCACGTGTTTTTCACCTACACTCACACTACCACCGAGGGGAAAAGCCAGTGCTGCACATTGCACACTGCATGGCTTAGTTTTTGTTTTATTTGTCTCCTTACTTTCAAAATACCATATTGTTCGGGTTCAGAATCCCTACTTCAAAGAAAAAAAAAACCGAGGAGCCGCCAGCAGAAGCGCTTGCGTGCCGACGATGCGCTGCGCCCAAAGCGCCAGCGGCCTTTTACCCAACTCTAATAGAACTAAAATCAGTTGACAAACTCTCCGGGTTCTCCATGCTGCTGAAGCGACGCGTCAATTTTAACGCGAGGTGGCGCTGCCATCGAAACAGGCTCTATCTAGCCGCTGCTTGGCTGCTGTCGAAGCACAATCAAACGCTGCGGGCCCGGCCGTTCGGCGTAGCATGTAGCATTCGGGAATGTTAAATTACTTGGTGTCCTAAATGCCGTACTTATCGTTAATTATTCACAGTCACCAATCAAGTCTGAACCGTGTGGCGAGCATGCTGCAAAACTTTACTGCAGCCACTCGAGCGATACAGGTGAGCGCTGCTCAGGCAACGCTACCGTTGTTTTGTTTTTTAAAAAAGTTGTTTTGCTAGTTTCTTCCCCGAAGTGGCATATGAGAAACGTGCAATAATGTTAGAGATATGATCATTGCAAGGTTCATCGTCAGTTCGAAGTATGTTTCTGCAGTTTCTGCTCAACTGCATGCATGTGCATATGTTTAACAAAAAAAAATAAAAATAAAAAAAATACCAGCCCTTTTGCAGCAAAGAGCCGCATTGTCTGTGGTGCAGTTTAATGGAATAAGCGAATTTTGCGCAGTGCATTCATTTCGTCAATAAGCATGCATGTGACTTTTAGCCGAGCGCCGCGCGCAATCTGTGCCGCGAAAAGAGCGAACTTCTGCTTCTTCAGTTGTCGGTTTCTTTCTTCCAGCAAGAGAAGATAGCTTATACAGGAGGTTAGACGCTAACAACTCGAGACAATAAAATTTAGTCATTTTGGGATTCCCAACTGTGGGTTTATCGTTACTGGCCTGCGCCCGCGTCGCAAGTACTTTTTTTTTGCGACCTTTCACGCAGTGGGCTACAGATAGAGACAGAAGTAAATGTAATTTTACATTTTATTCACAGCACTTTTTCGCATTTTACTGAATGCACAAATTACAGCAGGCGAGACTTCTTCCATGCATTTTTAACCTGACTACTCACATTGCTCCTCTCGGATAGGAATCGTGTGTAAAAATGCATCCGCATTACCAAATAAAACTTCACCACTTGCACAGTGGACTGTGCAGGCTACAACCTATTCGGGGTAGCTTCCTGCTCAAAAGCAGGTCAACAATCAGCCAGAGCAGATTTCCAAAAACTTTTTCTGTCTTTGTTTGTCGCTCGACCACTCACTTGATGCCAGTCACCAGTTCAGTCAGGGAGCTTGAAGGGTGCTTGAGCACTCCAGGGACAAATGAGCGCTTTTCAGTTAGGGAAAACCTTCGGTACACATCCTTCAGCGAGGTTCCATTTGCCCCTATCGATTTTTACTTCCTTGCCATAATGATATGACTGTACGTCTTCATTGTAGAAATGAAGATCGCACACACGTGATTTGTTAGAAAGTTTCCTGTCAACACGCGGAATCGCGCGGTCCCATGCCGCACGGAGAGCCGCGTCACGCGGAGCCGAGAAAAAACGCCTCGCTGTGTTGTCAGTGTTGTCGCTCTTGTAACCGCTCGCACAGCTCGGCACGCAGCACGTCGGCATGGTTACTGTAGCCCCTTCAACTTTGCATGCTAGCACAGGTAGCACAAAAAACGATCACTGCAGCAGCTCCGAGTCGGGAACGCACTGTACTCATGCTGCCCGCACTGTACGTGTTCAACCCACGTTCGGGCCGACGAGAGCCTGGTAGAACTGCAGCGCCACTCAAAGCAGCCAGCGGTGGCGGCGCCGCGAAACAGCTCCCAGTTTGGCGACTGATCTTAGTTCTATTAACGTTGCTTTTACCAGACGGCATGAATGGGTAGCGGCTTTCTTCGCTTTGCTATATTTTGCAACAAGCACACATGGTACATGTGTATCTTACGTGCGCGTGTGGCACGAGGCAAGAAATGACCGAAAATAGTTTTTTTTTTAACACATTTTCTGCCGAGAAAAGTAGACCGCGTTCACGCCGCCGCCTCTCACCGACGAGCAGATATACCACCACGGCCTGTCTTGAGGGAGAACGCGCGCTCTTTCTTACGGCCTTCTCAATCGCCTCGTGAACAATGGGAACTTTTCTCCTTGTGTTACGCTCTCCGCCGCCGCAAGGGGCGCGACCTGCTCACTGTTCGCTCCGCATCTGCTTCAGCGGCGGCGGGTGGCTTTTGCATGGTTTCGCGCTGTCCCTCGCTTGCTTCGTGGTGAGTGCCGCCCCGAAATGAACACAGAAGGTAGATACTGCAGCGGCATGTCGTCAGCGTATTACAGACGTGAACCGAATCTTTATATAAAAACACTGTCGCTCAGGAAACGTTTGACAAGCATATGATATGCATTGCGGCATGGTAGCTACTTTTGTCCATTTTAATCCGAATTTTTCCCAAGCCTGCACAAGAATACTTATGCATCTTATGCATCTACCACACACAAATGCTCTCGAAGTACTTCAAATCCTGATTCAAGCAGCGCAATTGAGAATTCGCCATTGCTGAGTTGTCCTGAAGGAATTAACAACAGCCTGTAAGGTCCGCTTCTTTAACATCTGAAAAATTTATCAGAATCCTTCTTGTCAATTATGCTAAGAAAGTGACAGACAGGAATTACAGGCCAGCTCCCTATATGAACAAACCGGCCAGGAAGATTGAGGCTGAATTTGCTAGCCGCAGGTCACGTTTTGATGAATATGTAAGTACAATGTATAACTTTGAAGGAAAATTTATTTATTGTTTGCCGCTCTTTTCAATTAGGCATAACTGTTCATGCCCATTTCCTTGAATAAAAGTTGTTTATGTATGTATTAAACTGACGACGTCTGTTATACACGTACGTGTGTCAGTCACGAGACTACACATACATATTCTGTCTTTCAACCGACTTATTTGTTTTGACCGAAGCTAGAACAGCTCACTCCATTAAACAACTACAATTTTAACTATACGCGTAAATTTTGTTCCTTGCTCTGAATCTGAGACACGCCATGAATTTTCGTCGGTGTCTATTTTGCTCTAAACGAAAACAGAAGCGGTTGACAGAATCTCCAGTCAACAGTTTGCCATGCAACAGTTTGCCATGCACTCACGTCAAGTCGCGCTGCACCGGCTTACAGCTTTCGAAGGAACACTGCATAGCCTGATAAATTTATTTCTGTACAAAAGTTAGGAGCAAAAATGTTGAAGTGTACCAGCTTCATTCGACCGTGCTCGGCCGCACTGACGAAGGCGCGCGCGCGCATGAGCGGTGTTCACTATTTTTATCTCTCGTACACGATACATTTTAGACGCTGATTACGGCGTCAATGTATAAACCATAAGGGGTGAAATGTCGCACCTGCCGGTTGCAACTGAGGCGGGCGAATCGAAAAGCGAGCACGCGATTTCCCTTGCGTGTGAACGGCGGTAGCAGAGGCGCAGCAGTGGTGCTGTGGCGACCCCACCGACGAGCGGCGGGGGTGGAAACAGACCCTATTGTTCAGGCCGTAAAAGAAGCACGCTCTCCCTCGAGACCGGCCGTGATACCACATACGGGTGCGCCGGCGGAAGGTGGCGCCACTTGTTTCGGCGCAGTGGCGCCTCCATACTAGCGCACTAGGCCCATAATGGAGAGTTTGGCGCTAGCGTCTGCAATTCGTGGCCGCTGGGAGGTATAGGGAGTTTCACACCCCTGGTTCAATGGCTTCCCTTATTCCCACAGCTCCGTTGCTTCCTCTTTCCATTCCGGCGATTTGCTACTTTAAAGTCCCCAATTTTCCTCCTTATGAGTAGTTCTACCTGTTCATAATATGTCTTACATGAGGCTTTTCTCTATTGCTTTCTCTATGTCTGCTGCTATCTGCGCTATTTGATCGTCGTTTTATTTTGCGTTTACGTTTTGTCCAAGTTCCATTTCTCTTTCCGCCCCGCCGGGGTGGCGCAGTGGTTAGGGCGCTCGACTACTGTTCCCAAGGACGCGGGATCGAATCCCGGCCTCTGCGGCCGCGTTTCCGTGGAGGCGAAAAGCAAGGCCCCCGTGTGCTGCACGCTGTCAGTGCACGTTAAAGAACCCCAGGTGGTCGAAATTTCCGGAGTCCTCCACTACGGCGTCTCTTATAGCCTGAGTCGCTTTGGGACGTTAAACCCCACAAATCAACCAAACCATTTCTCCTTCCATCAAGGGCTCCATCTGCAGACTAATACATTTATGATCACTTCCCAGACTACACTCCCTTCTTCGTCTATTTCTATTCTTGTGACCTTGCTATAAAAAATTCCTTGCGACATTAGACAGTAGTGAATAGTCGTCTGCCTGTTGCGGAATTCCCACATGATTTGCCTTTCGCATTTTGTTTCCCTATTTACTATAACTAGGTCGTGTCGCTGACAGAACTCTAGCATTAGCTTCCCGTTAGAATCCGTGTAACTATCCAGATCGTCGATCTGGCCATTTATGTCTCCCAGCAGAATAATATCGGCCCCGTCTCCAAACTGGCTTATATCGTCACTAAGACAACAACATCCTTCTTTTCTTGCGTGCATTGGTGTCCTGTTCCTAAATAAACTACCATTAGCCATGTCCTTATGCCGGCAATTGTTCCTGATACCCAGATATGTTCTTTACAAGATGATTTTATTCTTTGCCAATTTGTCCCCTGGTGTATCAACGTACCTACCCCTCCACCCTTTTTTCCCGCTCTCGTTCTGTTGCACCCTTCCCAGACTTAGCCTTCTATAAACGGCGGATCTTCTATATCCCTGTGATGAGTCTCGCATAGAGCGTACACACCTATTTTGTCATCCTTCAACAGCTGTTCAATTTCTAGCCATTTCGATTTTTTTCTACCGCCTTGCATGTTTATGTAGCTCATCCTTATGTTAAATATTTTTGTACTTTTCTTTCTCGACTTCTTCCTTGTCATTTTTTGGGGGCTCAGCCTCCGTTACTACGTTTTCTTCTGCTTCACTTCTAACTACCTCGGTGCACGGAGCCCTCGCGGACCCACTCAAAAACGCTACAGCTCTGCCTGCTAGGCGCCAGCCATCTCTGCTTCCACCCTTCTGTTAAAATGAATGCCATCTCACTGAAAAGCCCTGCCAAAACCTGCTTTATGCACCTCCCTGTTTACCTCAACCACTTCGGAACACTTCCCCAGGCTTAACTTCTTATGTGATGAATAACTGTCACCATGTCCTTTTCCAGCTTTCCGTTCAGTCCTAGCACCTCCGGTACTGTGCATACAACTATCTGCGCTTGCTGTGTTATCCCCCTAATATCGTCAACTCCCTTAGCTAAACTTTCCGCCACTCCTGCAGCTTCACCATTTAGGACATCGTTTAGCCCCGCGGCTACTATCACCATATTGCGTTCTGCGGTATTTTTCAACAGCTTATTTCCTTTTTTTTGCATGGATGGATGGATGGAATATAGGAGCATCCCCTTTGAAACGGGGTGGTAGCAGTAGCTATCTCATGCTCATTTTTCTCCCTATATCTTAATTAGATTTAGATGGTTACTAAACCGTCATTCTATTTAATAAATTTTTGTTTCTACATTACTAACATTATGTCACTTCTCTGCTTTTAAGCCACCAATCTTCCGGTCGTTTTTTGCTAGTTTCCACCGCCGGTTTATTCACCCGGCCACTGGTATCTCTAAACCTCAGAGCTTCAGTTCAGTTCAGTTCAGGCGTTCAGTCGTGTCCGACTCTTCGTGACCCTATGGACCATGTCACGCCACGCTTTCCGGTCTCTCACTATCTTCTTAACATCACATAGCTTCATCTGCAATGCCTCGAGAATGCCATCTAACCATCGCGTTCGCTGCCTACCCCTTCTCCGGCGACCCTCAACCTTTCCCAACATCAAATCTTTCTCCAGCGACTCCTCTCTCCAGAGCTTCAGGAACAGTGATTGCGCCTGCATCAACTTCCGGATGGATACATGAACATTCGAGTATAATATGGTCAATTGTTTCACTGGAGTTACCACATACAGCACATGCGCCATCTCCATTGTTAAATTTCTTTTTGTAGCTGCGTGTTCTAAGGCACCCTGATCTAGCTTCAAAAAGTAGGGCACTGCCTCTTGAGTTATCAAAGAAATCTTCCTTCCTGATCTGCATTTTCCACTTTTGGTATAATTCCACACTCTGTTTCTTTTCCATCGAATTTATCCAATTTTTACCTTCTGTGCTTTTCACCTGTTGCTTAATGCTTTTTATTTCTCCGTCCTTGTGATTAGCATACTTACTAGTTAGTTTCCTAGTTCTTTTCCTCCATTGTGAGTCAACGCTTTTTAAGTACAGATATGTAAATGCTTTAGCTGCCCACAGGTATGTAAATACTTTAGCAGCCGAGCTGGCGGGACTCCACCTGGCGGCGGACGACCTTGAGACCGGCCAGGCCTCTATGCCATCCTCCGCCCAGTCTCGCATTTTCCGTGAGCGAAATATTTCACCTTGATAGATAGTGCGCGCTGTGACAGAACGCTCCAAGTGTGCTATTCCGGACGATAATGGCCGATCGCCGCACGTCGGCCGTCTGTGTTTTGTATAGTGTGCAAGTCCGTGCGTCGTAAACACTTGCATGAACACAGAGCTATCGCGGAGGCCCGCCCTATGTGCCGAGTGCTCAGTGGCCAAGTTTTTCATCAAGACGAACATTATCTTATCAGCATATGACGGTGCTCTAGCCTCACTGCACAAGACTTGAGCAAAGTTATCAGGTAGTAGTTGATTTTTTATCCTTTCAAAAAAGGTAAACAGAAAACCACTATAAAGCTCTTAGCCTCTTGTTTGCTTCTTTGTTTTCATTTTTTTTTTGCATGTCACTTTTCCTGCACTCAAGCGTAATGATGATTCGATATTACTAAAACTACCATTTATATGCTTTAATGACAACTTTTTTAATTGTACATGCTGAAAAATATGAGAAAAAGCTTTGGCATGTTTTTTTTTTTTTGCGGCAGGCATGAATGAAATGTCAGATGCCTGCAGTCACCCTTCGAGTAGAAACTTTCATGGTCAGTGAAGAAAGTAAAATTTAAGTCCCCCTTTTTGTCATTTCAGAAGTGCAATAATTGAATTTTTGTTTCGCAGATGAAAATAACTTCACAAGCAATGAACGCACACCTGAAAATGATCAAGATATGCTCAACTATCATCATAAGTAGCATAGGGAATTACTTGCACAGGCCAGGAAGGTTATATTTTGCTTCTTTCACGGGGTATATTGCAGAGCCACACCATTCAAATGCATAGGCAGTTGTCACCTCATAGTGGGCCAGGTAAGGAATCATAAGGAATAAAACCAGCACAGCATCTCTTATCTTTTTGTTCTGAGAGCCGATTTCCTGTTTTAGGTGGTGGGTCACTAGCCATGATTACTGCAAGGCCTGAAGGTGGGCATGTTTTTAAGTAAACAGTGGATTGCTATTGTGGTTTCATTACTTTGCATCCCAGCTTTCAGCACTTGAATCATGGCCTGACAGAGGATCATGTATGTTATCCTCAGTTGTGAAGGCGTTTAAACCTACGGGTAAGCAGCATTAGACACTATCATAGTGAATACTTGAGCCGTAGATATAATTAATTGTTTTTGTAATTGGTTACTGCCTTATTTGCTTTGCCAGATTTAATGCTTCAAGAGTTAGTAATGTCCTGAACGGATGTTCTTTATATAATGCAGTACTTATGAATATTTTCGTCTTTACATTTTCGGTTTGAGTAAATCATGAAAGTACCCTCCATAGAGATGCGAGTTGAGCAACAGGGCAGACAACTGGACTTGGTTATGAAACTGCGCAGTGGGTTCACACATGCCGTGAGGTCAGAATAAAAACCCATTCAGTAAAATCAATATTAATAATAAAATGAATGACTTCGAAAACTGATGCACAGTTAGAGGTGAACGAAGGCATGTTGACAAGACTTGTAAGGAAGCTTTTCAGCTTTGTCTACATTTAGACATTCTGCAATGTTTAAATGAGGTACTTTTTTTTTTCTAGGTGCAGTAGCTGTATGGCGTTGGCGAAACGGCTGTGCCACATGGCACCAGAAATGTGTTGGAGGCCCTCATGACTCCGAAAGTGGCCGTAAATTATAGCTGGCTGGACCAAAAGGGCAAAAAAAAAAGTTCTGCAGCCTTAAAGGGCAACTTCGGGGGTTTTTTGACATTCGAATATTGTAGTGAAACTTTTACCACAGGTTCTCCTCTCCGTCCTGATGCATTCTACAAAATTTAGGTGCCGTACGATAATCCGTTCACGCGCAATACGGCTTTAAAATCTGCCGTTTTCATGGTTTAAGTTGAGAGTATTTCTGCGGGCAACACTGAGTTTCTGACGTCACACACAGTATACAGGCCAAGGTCTGTACAACTGGTCGCACAACTCGGAAGAAAACGCGTGCAGCTGCCTACTGCCAGCGGCATCAACTCGATGATGAGGGCTCCTGCGAACTGTGAGGCAAATTACTAGCGCACAGAAAATAAGATCTGCCAGAAATCCAAAGAGTTAAAAGTGAACATAATATTCGCGCTCAGGAATGAATGCAGTTTTTGTTTCTTGCGTAAGAAAAAACGTTTCACATTTCTAATAATATTTTAACTTGTTTCTAACGGCCTCACTCGGCCACTTATTATCCGCTGCGTAGTTGCCCAAAGCTCAAGTTGTTCGTTTATAATCCAAAGTACCTCCGCTGCAAGAATAGCGGGGAGTTTCATATTCAGGTGGAGGGCAAACCGGTGCCAAAAGTAGATCAGATCAGGATTTTGGGGATGGTCATTCAATCCCACGGCCATGACGGAGAGGTCCTGAAAAAATTAGAAAGTTACTCGATACAAACCCTCGGGCTCTTGAGGAGGGTCGCCACTAAAGGAAGAGGCCTCAAGGAGATAAATTTACTAAAACTAATCCAGGCATACGTAATAAGCAGAATCAGTTACGCCACGCCCTACCTGGACATCAAGGCCGGCGAAAAAGAGAAGTTAGACTGCCTGATTTGAAGATGCGTTAAGAAGGCGCTAGGACTGCCCATGGGTATCTCGAGCGAACGACTGCTCGAACTCGGGGTGCATAACACGTGGGCAGAATTGGCGGAGGAAGTGCGAGTCTCCCAATTAGAGAGACTAAGCAAGACCGAGACGGGCAGGGTAATCCTTGCAAAAGTAGGCCTCAACCCAGACAGGGGAGTTCAAAAAATAGTCACAATTAATAGTGAAATCAGGAATGCCTTGGTAGTCCCCCCCTTCCCTAGGAATATGCATCCAGAATTTATTGTCGAAAGAAGGGCCAAACGAGCCGAAGCTCTAGAGCGACGGTTCAAGAACATGGGAGCAAAGGAAGTAGTCTATGTTGATGCGGCAAGTGGCAGAACAGGTGCGGCGGTAGCTTCGGTAGTCGATGGCCGAGGGGCACCGGTATCCGCGGCAGCCATCAAAGGCCGCAACATAGAGACTGCGGAGGAAGTTGCGATAGCACTAGTGTGCGTAGGAACAGAACCCAAGTTCATAATTAGCGACAGCAAAACTGCCATTCAAAATTTTGGGAAGGGGAGGATATCGCCGGAGGCGACCAAAATCCGCAGCCAAAGAACGATAAATAAGAAAATTCAGTTAATTTGGACACCCGCGCTCACGCTGCCGTCCCTGGTAACGAGGCGGCTCACGAGCTAGCCCGAGCTCTCTACTTCCGGTTAGCTGTCGAGCCCCCCGAACACTGGGCATACGACGAGCGTCTGCAAAATTACGGGGAAATCATAGACCATTATAAATTGGGACGTAGACTGGTACCCCCGCCAGATATGTTAGACTAAATAATAGAGAAGCTGTCGCGTGGAGGCGGCTACAAACTAATACGTTCATGAACCAGGTCTGGGCGTCTCACGCGCTACCAGACTTTAGGAACAATGATCTCTGCAAACACTGTGATGCGAGACGGACCCTCGACCACATAATTTGGGAGTGCCCACAATCTCCAGGGATAGGTCAAAATGTTACAAGTAGAGAAGCCTGGGTACCCTGCTGCGAAGCGCGGACCTTGCGATCCAGCACCGCACCGTCCATCTGGCGGAAGAGGCCGCAACAAGCCAAGGGCTACCTGCCAGCCTCTAATCCGCGGGCGCACGACTCCCCGTTTCCGATGGAATTAAAAGTTGTACAACCAACCATCAGATAATGCTCAGACCAAAGCTTTTTTCATCCGCGGAATGGGTGCGTCATAGGCCCCGATTCAATGTTCATCGTTGCGTGCTGCGTACAGAGTGGGTTATCCGTACCAGTCAGTATTTCATTCTGCTGGTTGTGGTAGAGCTTTACAGCAAGGCGAAGGCTGTGTGTGCTCGATGAGAAACTGATTGCCGCTGCATGTGCGCATTTCCGGGCGATGGGACAATGCTGCGTCACAGCTCGGCGGCTCGGCTCGGCCTCCCAGGCACGTCGCAAAAGTGGTGGCTTGTTTTACGGATACACGTCTGTATGAGCGGCGTATCGTTGCATGTTTTAATTGAACGGCGAGGGTGAGATTTTATTGCCCCCAAGACGCGTGTCGCATTGCTCAAAGCCTTCCGTTCCGCTCCCTTTGCTGCGTGTTTTGCTTATTGCATCGTATTACCGCACCAACGTTCGCTGAACGTGCTTTAGCTGTTATTACAGTGATGTTCCTATTGCCAATGGGATCTTTCTCATGAACATGTTAAATGCTTAAGTTGTAAGTTTGTAACCTCACATTGACTCCTCTCAGTGGCAAATGAAGCGCGAGTAAAACAATGGAATCGTGAACAGGGCGGGACTTATTGGAGCGAAGCTATATTGTAGATATTTTCACTTCTCAGACACATTAACTTCTAAATACTAGCAATCCCAGTTTGAATTGCTTACCTAAGCTCTTACAGGTTGGCGTTCTAGCGCTAGCGTTAGTTATTCCGTTCGTTTGTTTTTTGTTCTTTGACACTGATATGCACTTTGTTTGTTAGCAAGATCTTTTACCCTTTTATAATCTCACCGCGTCTCGTTTGGAGACCTACGCTCAGGTCATTTTGTTATCACGAGGTTTTTATGAAGACCGTGACGAATGAGCGGTGGTCGCTTTCCTACACTTAAAGATTTCATTGTCGTGAAGCGTCTCTGTAAGTAATCGTGAATTAATAAAGCCTGGTTTTCTATGCAGCCCAGCTTTACTCATTTATGTCCTTAGTGAAATGCCTCAAGCCATGTGATTCTATCCATGTGCTTGCCGAATTCACTTGAAGGCCGTTGTTCACAAACGTACCCGAAGAAATAAGCCCCAGAATGCGTTTACATGACGCGCGACGAAAGACTAGGCTAACGACGACGGAGGCAGAACGATTCCATGATAAGGTGGTTAAAGATGCCGTAACAATTCAGTTAACATTAAACTTGACAGTAGAAATCCATGTCAAGTAAAGTTGGCTGAACAGTTATGGTGTCCATGTTTCTGCCTTATCCGAGCATCGTTCTGCCTCCGTCGTTGTTGGCCTTGTTTTAGAGCGCAGCTCTTTGGCGTCCGTTCCTGGGTTTCGCGTCGTCGTCGTCCTCGTAACCAGCTCCGCCCCCCTTTCATCCCCCCAGCGCTAGCAGCGACCGACTGATACCGCTGGATGCCACTGACGCCGCTAGAGAGTCAAGATAACGTGACTGCATAGAACACCGTCGCCGCCATGCAGAAAAAGGAGGGGAGGGACCCCCCCCCCCTGTTCCTGTGTGGCGGATAGGGTGCTCTTCAGTTGCCGACGCGCCGGTTATTTCACGTAGGCCCCGGCGCGTCGACGAATACGTGACCACCTTCCCAAGTGGTTTGGGCGCCCGTCTCGGCTGCGGGAGGTGGTCAGTTCAAAAGCCGCCGCCGGACACCCACCGGTAAAATTGGGTACAAGCGTCCCCCGGCCCGGCGCCCGGCTCTTTCAGGGGTGTGCGTTTGGGAGAGGCTCTGCTAACCCTGCTGTGCTCCCTCGGGGGCTTAGTTTCGAACAACCATGGTCTGCTGCGGAAGCGAGGGTATCATATTGTTTGCGTCGGCATCGGCGGCGTTGTCCCTGAAACCAACTCCGCAGCTGGGGTTGACTCACTATCCGCGTCAGCAGCATCAGTCAGTCGCTGCTATCTCTTCCCTCCTCCCTTTATCGCGTTGTTCGCTTGCTGCGCGCGCTTCTGCCCCCATCGTTTGCCGCTGGGTGTACACGCCGCCCCCCTCCCCCTCTTCCTGCGAGTCTCCGGTTGTCAAAGCGCCGGCTCGAACTTAATTCCTTTCTTCGCTCCTCCTCCAATGCAACCCCTGTGCGGTGGCAGAGAGCCAGATCGGTGGCGGCGGATCTGTATATGTGCACCGCCCGAGCCGAAATCGCCGCTGCCGTTCGCCACTGCGAAATTATCTGCCAGTTCTTTCTGAGCCATGAGCGAGACGAATGTTGACATAAAGACAAACAGGAATTTCTTCACACTTATGCGGGGGGACATCCCGTTCCTCTCGCTCGTAACGCGTCCCACGGCTGTGACAACCTCGCGAGGCACTTGTATAGATCTCGTCTTTGAGAATCAAGCATTGGTGTACCAAGTCGAACATATATCAGTCTATTTCTCCGACCACAAAGCTTCCTTCATGACTGTCAAGAACTGTAAGTGGAGTCTTTGTTAAAGGAATACGTGTGAAAAATAAAAAAAAAAATGTGTGATAGCGCACACATGTGTTGCTCGATTTCTTTGCCTCAATCTATCGAAAAGGTGAAACAGCTTATTTGCTGCGCTAAAATTTCGCATTAGGAAGTAACGTAATCGTCGGTAATTTTTTTCGTTCATAAGTAAAAAGACAATCAAATTCCCTGCCAAAAGTACGTCACTGTGACGTCACAAGCAACGTCACCTGTTTGTTTTGCCTCACAGTTCCCAGGGGGCGACGGGAAAATAAAGCCTCACTCAAAGTCGACACGCAGGCTTCTATGGGAGTTACGCTACCATTTGTTCTTCTACCAAGTACAGGCGTTAGTGTCCACTTCCCGCGTGGTCATGAAATTGTGAGGCTTATATTGAACTACCTCAGACATTTTATGCAGTGCGTCATGATTTCCATACTTCATTTTCGCCATCCAAAGCACGTACGAGTGTTTTTCTAATACTGAGTGTGACGTCACCATTTCGTCAAATGTGACATCGTTTCTGGCCGTAAAAGCAGTTTCGGTTTCGATTTGCTGTTTTTCTTTCTTAAAAGTACTTCTAATTGGAATTTTGGAAAGCAGTTTTTTGTGTTGGAATCAGGACGTGCCGAGGAATGTAATTCAATTACAAACACAAAATTATGAAAAAACTACCGGAGTTGGCCTTTAATGTAGCAGACGTGATTCTGAGTTTCTTCCGGTATTTTGCCAGTTGTCCAAATTTTGTTAAAAAATTTTAGCCATGTCTCTACGGCAGCCTGTGAGAGATGGGCGAGCATTGCATAGAGCTCATTATCGGGGACTGGTGCTGTTTTCTTTCCTGAGGTTGACTCTGTTTAGTTCGCGTATTGTGAAAAGGCGGTTGTATTCCTCATATAAACCTGCTGCAGAAGGAAGCTTGTCTTTTTCTGCAATTGTTTTGTGTGTTTTAAATGTTGGAGTGTAGTTGGACGAGCTTGAAACATTGGCAAAGTGCTCGCCTAAAATGTTAGCTTGTTATAAAAGGTAATTTACATGCGTCCCCGAAAGTGTAGTCTATCTGCTTCAATTTTCTGCAAACTAGAAAAGGATTGGCTTTCACACCGGTATATTGAATTCCTGATAAACCAACCTATAGAAAGAACCCTTAACCACAACACGGGCAATCTCCCGCCTACGTACGCAAGATGCCTAGGGCGATTACTGCGTGTTTTGGACTTTCTGCTCAGTGATCAAGGCTTCTGTATGGAAGCAGAAATGTCGTCTTCGTAGTATTAACAACAACCTTTGGTCGGCGTTCTCTTTTCATAATTCTTGAATCTACTACCCGACCAGACGAGTTTTCATCAAACGCTAGATTTTATTGGCTGGTAGTAACGGGATGCCTTTACCACTACGCTAAACCCTTCATAAGTGCAACTGCCTAAATCACTCCCAGCATCCAAGCATGGTGATGATGATGAGGTCTTAGGGGTATTCTTGGGGCGGGGATACTGGACGCGGGTAATGCCGTCCTTTGTCGTGGCGGCACTCTTGGCGTCCAGGGGAAGGAAGATGGGATGTTGCGAGGGGGAGGGGGGCATCATCTTGAAGCCACTCTCGACTTCGTCAGCTTCATCGCCAGCGCCATGGTCAGCAGGCCCGGTGGGAGGCTACAGATGTGCAGCCAGGCCGGTCTCCTCCAGTAAGGCCAGCAGGAGCCGGTGGTCTGCAAAGGGGTTCCTGGCCGGGAAGAGCACCTGGTCCTCCGTGGCAGCAGGGATTCCGAGGGCCCGGTAGCCGGCCTCCATCTTTCGATGGTGGTGGGCGTGTGCTGGGCACACACAAAGGAGAGGCCCCAGCGTTCCTGCGTCGCCACAGGAGGGGCATGCAGGGGAGCGAGCTCGGTCACAGACGTACAGCTCCGTGGGCATCCAGGAGCCTCCGGTGCGGAGGCGTAGGAGAAGAGCTCGCTCCCTGCGGGCGAGCTTGTCAGACAGGCGGTAGAATGTCCTCCCCTCGGCGATGCGCCGATCAGGGCGCAGTGCCCTCGCTGCCTTCTTGAGGGGAGCCTGGAAAAATCAGACAGATATATGGTTAGTCATACCTGATTGGAGTAGGTCGCTTTGGCAAGTGCGTCGGCCTCGTCATTGCCCTGGATGCCTACATGGCCCGGATCCAGTGCAGCAAGAACAAAGCCAGCATCCTTCAGGGCCTGAAGGCGCGCTCGTAGGTGGCAAGCCGATAGCTGGGAGCAGGGCGAGTTGAGCAGGAGCTGCAGTGCCGGTCTCGAGTTACCCAGGATGGCATAGAGGCCTGGAGTCTGACCAGACTCTAGGTGGTCCGCAGCCAGGTGGAGTCCCGCCAGCTCGGCTGCAGTAGAGCTGCCTCGAAAGGAGAGCCTGCAGGAGCTGGACACCTCCATCTGTGGGGCCGTAATAGTCGCTGCAGCCTGGCCCGTGGAAGGCAGGACCAAGCCGTTGGTGAAGAGGAGGGTGCTCCCTGTGCACTCTTCAATAAGGGCTGTGGCGGTCTGGCCCAGGGCAGCAACAGAGGAGCGGCGCTTGCTGACCCAGTCCAGGTCGAGGGTGACCTGCGAAGGAGGACGCTTTGGCGGAAGGAGGATGGAATACCCTGGTGTTGTTCCGATGAGGTCCATGTATACAGCTGTCAGTAGTCCCATCCATGAATGGGGGGCACTGCGCAGCTGTGCCAGGAGGGAAGCTCCGTCAGAGGCGTGGTGAAGGCAGTCAACGTGCGTGAGGCCTCTCTCGAGGAGCTGCAGGGTGAGGGGTAGACACCGGCTTCCGCCAGTGTTGCCGCAATCACAGAGCGCTGCATTCCTCTCAACAGGCGCCGGATCCATTTCCTGCGTGCTCCATCCAGGACGTTCACTCTGGTGGGCCTGAGGGAAACAAAAGGGAGAGCATAGAGAATGGAAGAGGTGGCAGCCGGCTCAAACAGCCGGATCGCCCAGGATGTTGAGCAGCCGTTTCCCCCTGCGAGGAGATATTGGGCTGCTCGGCCAACCCGGTTCAGATGACCCAGGTAGGCCTAGTCCGCAGGGATCCACGTCAGGAGGTGGTCGATCACGAGCCCCAGGTACTTGACCTGGCATCTCCAGGGCAGGCTGGTGTCGTCAATCATCAGGGTGGCTGCATGGGCTGAGGCTCGTGCTCCCAAAGGGTGAACCATGAGCGCCTCCGACTTTGCTACAGAAGGTTTGAGCCCCCTGTCGAGGAGGAACTGCTGCACAGAGCAGAGCACAGAGCAGGGTTTTCCTGGCCGAGATTATCTGTCTCCTTGGCGCCCGGACCCAGAGCGCCACTTGGTCGGCGTAGACAGAGGTCAGCACTCTGTGATGCCGAACTTGTTTGATGGCGCTCGGGAGACCAGCCAGGACCAGGTTGAACAGGAAGGGGCTGAGAACAGACCCCTGGGCCACTCCGGTGTTGATGGGGCGAGGCGAGCTAAGGGTCTGTCCAACCCGGACCTGCAGAGAATGATTCGAAATGGAGGCTGTTATAAAACGCCGCAGGTTACCTGTGACTCCCAGGTCGTCCAGAGCCTGTTGGATGGGCTGATGTGGTAGATGGTCAAAGGCGGACTGGACATCCAGGAGGGCGAGAAGGGCGACGTCTCCCACGTGCTATGCCTCCTCCAGGGTGGACAGCAGGTCCACGATGGAGTCCACAGTGCACCTGTGTCTCCGGAACCCGGACTGGCTTTCAGGGAGAAAGTTTTTCACCCGGGCAATCCAAGAGAGGCGCTCCAGGGCCACGCACTTTATGGCTTTGCGGGCTGCGGACGTCAGGGACACGGGGCGGTAGGAGTAGAGCTACTGGGGGGCTTTGCCTTGAGGATGGGGACCACGATGGCCGTAGTCCAACTATCGGGAAGGGTGCCGCTCTCCCAGATTTCGTTGAACACCTGCAGGAGGCGGGCCTTTTCTGGGGTGTGAAAGTTGCGGAGCATTTGGAGGGTGATCCCATTTGCACCTGGAGGCATCTTTTTCTTGGGCCGGTTGAGGGCCCGAAGAAGCTCGTGGGTGGTGATGGGATCCGAGCACTGGGCAGCGACCTTGTAGATTGCTGTGGCAGGGAGGGAGTGGCGGGTCTGATGCTCATGTAGCGGAGGGCTTGGTTGAGGGCCTAGGGCAGGGCTGGTGGCCTTGGACAGGCGGTCTGCCAGCTCCTTGGCTAACACCTGGTAGGACACCCCACTGGCGATGGCGGCGCCCAGGACAGGATAACGGCTGAGGGTCACCTGCAGGAGGGATCGAGAGTCATCATGCTGTCGCTGACTGCCGGGCGGTTTGCAGCTTGTGGCAGATGCTGGCCCAGCCTTCTCGTGCCCGTCGGTTGGCTTGTCGGCGGCAGCAGGCGTCGACCTTCCGCCATTTGGACCAGTCCTGGGGGAGCTCCGTCCGCTTTTCTGTGCGTTCCGCCCTTCGCCTAGCTGCTCGAAGACCCAGTAGCCGGAGGTCGGGCACCGGGGTCAGTCTGTGGACATGGCCAGTCATGGTGGCACTCTGGGCACATTCTCCCAAGAGGGTCAGGAAGTCACCTGCATGCAGGATACCTTTGGTCAGCTCCCTGAACTGTGACCACCTCGTTACCCGATGCACCCTGTCTCGTTGCTGACGCTGCTTGGTAGGCGTTAGGTAGATGGGGAAGTGGTCGGAGCCCAGGGAGTCTGCTGCTCACTCCCAGTTGAAGAAGCAGGCCTCCGTCTGCAGGGCCAGGTCAAGGATGGACGAGCGTCGAGGTCTGATGAAGGTTGCGGCCGTGGGCTTTAGGAACCGTAGGCCAGCAGCTGAGATGGCATCCAGCAGCTTCTTGCCCCTGGCTGAGGATGTCCGGCTGCCCCAGGCCCCGTGGTGTGAGTTGAAATCGCCACATATTACAGCATCATTACCTAGGCGGCAGTGCACGGCTGTGAGGCAGGAAGGATCCCATGGGACGCCCGGGGGACGTGGACCGAGACCACCGAGGTGTCCGTGTTGCCAAGACAGACACGGATGGCACAAATCTCGAGGTGGCCCAGGTCCTTGGCAGCGACATCTAGCACCGTGCGCGGGTTTGAATTGCGCACGTAGATGGCTGTCCGGGGTCGGTCCTGATGGGAAGGGTCCAGACAGGGGGGAGTCTGCACATGTACCGAGAGTGCAGCAGGACAAGCCAGAGTAACTAGTGTAGCCCGGTAGGCGAGCAGATTCCGCAGGTGTCCTGGTCTCGTGAAGCACCAGGACGTCACCATTTAGGGTTCCCTGCAAAATCAGATCCCGTAAGTCAGCCAGGCGAGCGCGTAGGGCAGTCATATTCCAATGGAGGACGTGTAGCCTTCTGGTTCCTCTACGGCTCGCCATGATTAAGGAGAGAAGGGCTCTGTGCAGCGAGAGCTGCCTCATACAGCTTACATGCCCCTGAGATGGGGGAATCTGGGAGAGGAGGGCCACACTGGCCGAGGCCGGGTGCTGGCCGATGGAGCCTTTGGCCAGGAGGACAGCCCTTCACCATGTGGAGCACCTCCAAATTGCCGCTGATGGCTGTCCCCTCATGGAACACCTCGTCGGTTGCCCTCGCTCCCACATGGGCCACCTGGCGCGCGAGTTCGAACAGCTGGTGGGCAGTGCCAACGAGAACCATCCTCTTCCAAAAAATGTGTACGTTTATAGTAGTTTTGAGTGTTCTAAAAGCACCACGTCCAACATGTCTGGTTCTTGCTCTTGACTTGCCAGGCAGCATAAACATTCACATTGTAACATCTGCTAATGTCTGTTCTAAAATCTCGCTTCGACTGCGGCACTTTGTGCTAATGAGATGCTATCTAAATAATACTACGCGCATGCCTTGAGGGATGCTCTTTCTTGAAGGAAATAATGAACTCGTGCACTTTTTACTTGCCAGTCAGTAAGACTTGAGATTG
>JAJIZL010029929.1:0-19087 GCA_023969395.1 Amblyomma maculatum | reverse complement strand
CACACACACACGCGCGCGCGCGCACGCACGCACGCACGCACGCGCGCACGCACACGCACAGACGTTAAATTAACTTATAAATTCAACAAGTAAATTTCATGCGCTAACCCCGAATTTTCAACGAAGGTCTCCCAGACTAAGCTCCACAGCCATTCAATATCAAAATGGGGGCCCCAAGAATATCTCGTTTGCTGGCGTCATGAGTCTGATTTGAGGGACAGCAGAAAGTTTTTTATGGAATTTTTCCAAACATAAAGGCATGTTTTCTCATATTGGCGAAGCCTGTAGTGCGAAAATTACTGGGACGTAAGTAACGTAAGATTAGTAGACTCCACCAGCTAGCCGAACAAACAGCCTTGCTTATAATGTTTTCTATCAGGAAAACGGCAACCTAGGCTGCAAGTGGCAAAGGAAATCAATTTTTATGAGAACAGTACCGTGTTGCAACTGGACACAATTAAGATAAGATTGTCATGTAGGAAGAAAAAAAGTCAAATGTAATAAAGGATGAAAACTATAACAATGCATGCTTGAGATATGCCGATCATGGTGGAATATATATATATATATATAGTGTGTGTAATCTTACATTATCAACCTCCTTTGTGGTTTTGTGGTTGTTAGGTTATCGGGGCAAAATAAAAGTTTTCTTAAACAAAACCTACAGGTGCACACAAAGTAAAACGGAGCACCTGAGCGGTGGCCGCACTGGCCAAAACTGCATGCCACCACGTTCTATCAGCAGATGCGTCAGATGCGCAGCAGTGAGCGCGGTTGCGTCGGCACATCCGGCTTACCCATCTCGATGACCTGATGCTCGCCTTATCACCGGCACAAGCGAAGCCATGCTGTTACCAGCACTGCTCCCTGCAAAGGTTTATTGTTTGCCCGTGCCGTGCAGAACAAATTGCCTTCGGCGGCGTGCGCTTTCTGGTTCGTCAGGAATGACACCATTTTTGACCGTGGGATCTCCGCGGTTCGCAGATTACGTGCCGACAAGTTTGGTAGCAGCGCAGCTTCGCCCGTGCTTGCAATAAGGCGAGCATCAGGTCATCAAGATGGGCCGGCTGGATGTGCCGACGCACCCTTCGCTCTCTGCTGTGCATCTGCTGATAGAACGCGCTGGCATGCAGTTTTGGCCAATTCGGCCACCGATCGTGTGCTCCGTTTTACTTTTGGTGCCCTATTACAATGCATTTACCTTCCAATTTGTACGATACATTGTGCGGCACTTTTGGCCACTTACGAGCGTCTCTAGAACTTGTTTGCGGAAGCTTCACTCCGCTCTAAGTTAGGGTCACTCTCTGTTTGCTCGCGATGTGTCACTACATCCTGTGATATCCGGCACTAAGGTAGTTAGTCTGTGCCACGAAGTGACGGTTATAATTAAAACATTTCAGCTCCCCTTCAACGTCGTTCTAACGAGCGCTGCTATAACGAACAAATCTCAAGGCTCCTTCAGCCCAGCTACAATGTCGTTTACTAATAAAACCAAGCGCAATTGCAAGGGTCTTTAGGCGTAAAGTCTTGGCTGGATGCGGGCTGAGGACAGACATCTTTGCTGGTGACGGTCCTGGAATGGGGCCATCATAGCTCAAGGTCGGAGCATGCCCACGACGGATGTCTTCGGCACCCATTAACGCCACCCGCTGTGCTGAAGCTTGCATCAGGCGGGCTCAGCTGGAAGCCGCTCGCTAGGAGCCGAAAGGTGTCAACGAGCTGTCGACGGGGCGCCGACGGCTTTATCGCATCATCTTCAAGAAGCCTGTCCGTGGCCGAGTTATTAACACGTCATCGGCTGCCCAACGAAGAAGCGGATCCTTTGACAAGTATATCTTTCGAGCAATCTAATTCTTCCAAGGCGTTCGTTTCTCGTCTTGTTCTCGGGCATTGTTTTTTACACAACAAAATATCATTACAGTGAAACAATTAAACACAACTAGGCTCTAACCTTGTACCCAGAATTCTGATGTAGTTTCTCTGCAACGTTCAGCTGTCACGAGCGAAAACCCTTCTCTTTTTTCGTACTGCAGGTAATAGGGCAGGGTGACCATTTATTGCGGCCTATTATCTCTATGCGCTCTGTTTCTTGACGTGGAAGTTTTCCTGCCTGCTGTAACTTTTGCCGTAAATGTTATTCATTTCTGTACGTTGTATGTGAGCGGGGAGAGCGGCACACCGGACGAGCTCATGCAAAAATATGTGAAATTACGCCTATCGAGCGGACTCTTTCCTGTGAAGTCATTCGCAAGCTAAGCTAGAACAACGAATGCCGCCAGACAGTAAAAAACTGTCAACTTCAGTGCTGGGGAAACGTCGTTAATCATACCACGCACGTGGCTTTTCATGGCTGCATATACGAATCGCCCATTATGATTGTGAAATATTTGCGTCCATTTTCAGGCATCTGCGCCATACAACAGAATAGAATAAGAACTCACTAAATATTAAGTTTTCGGTGTTTGTTTTTCCAAGTCCACATTTGTGTGCCCTCAAAATAGAAGGGTCTAGCATCGTTTGTGTCCACATCGACCGAAGAACCGAATCGGCTGGCGCAAATCCGAGACATCCGTAATATAATGCACAGTCCGTGCAAGCCAGATTAATAATTCGCTGAGTGGTCTGCATTAACAAAACTCAAAACCCGACCGAATGCAAGTAACATTGAATTCAGAGCAGCCACAACTGCACGCACAGTGTTAGCAAATTTCGCCTGGAGGTTGGCTCACGTTTACTTTGGAACCTCTCTTCTGTGCTCGTCTCTCTATTTTTCTCGAACTACCTATATGTTTGGCACGTATTATACTTGTATAAGTTTCATTTATTCAAAGAACTAACTCAATTACATTTCTTCAAAGCAACAGGGAAACGTGTTCTACACTCTAAGAGAACACAGAGTCTGTAGGATGGACCCAGGAACAAAATACGGGTGTCGCCAGCACCGTCCGATTTGTGAAGATGCTTGAAGCGACACCGATCCTTCGAGCATATTCAATAAGCTATTCTACATCGCCATTCCCTTTCAAACAAGGGAAACGAGTCATTTTGGGGTAGGCGTCACCGGTTTGAATCGAATAGCGGGAATAGTCTCAAAGTCAATATTCTTAGCCAAAAATTCCTTTTCCTTTTTTTTTTGTATGTGTGTGTGCTGCAAGACAAACGTGAGCGAAGTCGCACAGAGACATAAAATCGATTTTCACTCAGTAGTACTGAGTCAGTAGCACCATTGGATTTTGAATGTTGTTATCCTCGGAGTTCCTTTAGCAAACAAGAGCGCTCACAGTACACGTATGTCAGAATATTATCAGCAAATATTTAGGCGCTTTATGTGGGCATGCACCTTAGGCTTGCGCTAAGCGGAACGTCACGTACAACAAACTTACTGCGGCCTGTGGATGCTGAGATGTGCGTGGCCAGCCACGTGATGAAGCCTGCTATTGATCATAAGAGCTCTATGTAGGAAGTGTCATTAACAATGGATAATGATCGCGTATATGGACAGTTGCATTATCCACATGCGCCGTTGTGTTTAAGCTGAATAAGTGCATCACTGCTTTCAGGTACTTTTAGTGTATTTCGGAAAGCAAACTCCCATGAATCCTTTATGATTCCCAAAGCGACTCCAGCTATGAGAGATGCCCTAGTGGGGACGTCCGGAAATTTCGACCACCGGGGGTTCTTTAACGTGCACTGACATCGCACAGCACACGGGTGCATTGCTTTTCGCCTCCACCGAAAATCGGCCGCCGAGGCCGGGATTCGATTCCGCATCCATTCCCTGGGCACACTAGTCGAGTGCCGTAACCACTGCACCACCATGACGGGGCACCTCTTTATTGAATTGAACATGTTAAGCGGGACACGAAATGGAGGCAGAAGCGAGAAACAGTGATACCTTCCAGCAATAGCAAGTAAGCATTTCAACATTTCTCCTTGAAGCATCACTGTGCTCTAAGCCACCTAGGTCGGATGTAGCAATACTTAGGACTCGCGTGATATTTAAAAGTATGATTACAATTCAATGAATTATAAAGCCAGTAAGTCTGCCCAGCCGGCAACCTTTTTATAATTTCATATATGAGGCATGCACTAAATTTTGTTTAATTCCTTTGAGCATAAAACTGGCGAACTGAACCAAGTAATTAAAGGCAGATTACGAATGCATGAATAGCAATATTTTCTTGGAATAATGACCAAAATTTCATGCTGGTGGCAAGGTTTCAGGTTACGCGCCATTCTTTTACCGCTACCCGTATCAATTAAGCCATAATCTTTTTAATATTATTTCGCGGCCGGAGCATTTTATTACAAAAGAATGACCCACTGAAGCGAGGATATTCAATATCAATGTAACCCAAAACATTGCGTCCTGACCAAAACCCTTCACAAAAACTTGCTTAGCGGTTGTAGTAGCGGTACTGGCTGCAAATGTTTATTCGAACTCCACGAACAGTCAACCCTGAAACTCATTATGCCAGCGAGTCACCTCCATACACTTGCATATGAGACCGGCTGAGAAGCGTGCGTAAGTGTATTGCGCCATTTTTACTATGAGTAAGTTAGCCTGCCACGTGCAAGACGTATAACATTTCGCCGACTGCCTCACATATCGTCGGTCAAAGGTGCCTCGCGCCTTTGGCGTTACCCCGGAGAGTGATAGTGGCTGGGGGAAACTTAATCACCGTTTGTTTTGCTGTGGGCGCTTCGCTGAATTTCCGCATGTTGACCCTAGCTCAGAGGCGTTTTATTTTTCTTGTGCTAAAAAGAAGCACCGACTTCGACGTGAAGTGCATGCGTTATTCAGAGATTGCAGCCAGTATCGACTGACTCGGAATTCTGAGTAACGTCTCGCATTACAATTTGCTCCAGCGACTACAGTCCTCGAGATTACCTTGGAGAACCACACCGCCATTAGGCATGAACTTGAGCACACTCTCGGCGCAAACAATATGCGTATTTGACTTAGGAATTCAGGTTGCTTACAGTGGCGTGGAACCATATTTTACTGCTTTGCTTACATCGGTAGCATACGCCAGCCCGTTCATATGTTCGGAAACAAAGAGTGCTGCTGTCGATACGCGGTTGGTTTCGCTTATTGTTGAAATTCAGGATTTTTGTTTACGTACACGCTGCAAGTATTTTTGTGCCGGGTTATGATATTAGAGATAACAGCATGCACTAAGTTCATGTGCAAAGGCAAGCAGAAAGCTTGCACCGCCCCCCCCCCCCCCCCCCCCCCGTTTCCCAAGATAAAACAAAGCGGGAGCCCGTTTCAGTTAAACTATGACATAGTCTACGGGAGTTTATGTGAAGCTGGTTGCTATGATAGAATACTCCTAAACAGCTCTAATTTGCTGTATATTATAGCTGCAGTGCACAGACGGAGAGTGGAAACCTTATTCAAAGCAAACCAAGAGTTCCATGTCATTTAGTAGACATTTGTACCCATCGCTGTCAAGCCGTCACTACTGAAGTGTTTGGGCTAATAAAGTCCAGGCCATCCGATTTCTTCCTTTGCTACGCATGCGAAACTGGTCATAGGTGTGACACGCTTTGTTATGATATGATAAGGAAGATGCTTTTTGCGCTCATGCAGGTTTTCCTCAACCAGAATGGCGAATTTTTGTTTGTTCGTTTGTTTGTTTGTTGGTTGGTTTGTTCGTTTGTTTATTTGTTTCAGCGCAGAACCATTGTTCCAGTAACAAAGGTAACATACTACATCCTTATCCTACTTACTTCCGCCGTCTCATCGAACTTTATTATAGCGCCATCGTGCAAAGTTTCTGTTAAATTCACATCGATCATCTCACCCTTACTCGCTCCCGGACGTAGAATCGAATCATAGGTGCTGTGAGCACGGTGTGTGCTGCAACACCTATGAACAGCATAAATTAGTGCAGGTAGAAAAAAAAAGAGAACAAGTAAATAAAATTTATCAAAATATCAAGAAGAAATTAAATTCCCTCGAGTTTCCTAGACTCAAGCAATTCTGGGCACGCGAACACAAATAAAAAGAAATTATCGAATGGTTGCGATACTCAATAATGTGAAATTCGAGCCAACTCCACAGACATTTTAGCTTTGCAATGTGCTGAGGTGAAGAATTTGATAGGGGCATATTGCCATGTATGTGCAGTCACAGCCTACTCTGTAACTTTCCTATATAACGATCCTTAACAAAAAACACACCATTTTCCCTTCTTGCGTGTCATAAAGGGGGCGCCGGCATGAACAGCTGCCGCCGGCCGCGGACGCCATTGTGTCTCGTCGAACTATCCTGCAGAAGTGTGTGCGTGATGTCAGTGCGTTTCTGTCCAGCGCAAACATATGTTCTCGCAGAAAAATCCAGAGGACACTGAATATTCACCTTCAACGGTATGACGCGACCGCGATAATACCTCTCTGCGGCACCCCTTTCGGATCTACGTTCAGGTACATGCGATTTTTCCAATCACATAATCTCTAAGCACTTTAATTTGCACCGCTATTATTTTACACATATTGATCTCACACATAATCCCCACACACATCATGCAGTCGTAAGTTAACACGTTATGTGAAAGGCCACCCAACAATGCCAACATACGTAGACATAAAGACTCGCTATCACCTACGTGGCTGCAGTCCATGTGGCCTTCCAACTCTTAAATGCCAGAGGCGTGCACTCTCAAAATGTTTCGATCATAATTTGCACTCGCAACATCGGCCCCGGGTTTCGCGCCCGACGCCAGCCTGAACTCTGTCGCCTTATTGCTACACATCGGTGGGAGCAAATATCAGCGCGACCACTCTCCTCCGACACCGATGTACCCTCCTCCTCACCATTCCACCTTACACTTCCATCTTTCCCTCTTCCCCCGCAGCCCTCTTCACTCTCCAGCCGCATCCCCTCCTCCGTCCTTTTAAAATCTCCCTCCTGTGGGCCCTCTACGGCTTCTTCCTGTAGCATCGCACTAAGGTTGTGCATTCTTCAGTTCTCGAGCCACCCTGCGGGTTCTTGCCGTGACATCTCCATTCCGTTTGCGCATTCCTTGTTCTTTCCACACAGTCCACGCCACTAAGCCACCTTCTGTCTCTCACCCTCTCTTCCTATTCTTTTCCCCTAAAATAGGGAGGGTA
This sequence comes from Amblyomma maculatum, assembly GCA_023969395.1. NCBI lineage: Eukaryota > Metazoa > Arthropoda > Arachnida > Ixodida > Ixodidae > Amblyomma > Amblyomma maculatum. The sequence continues at coordinate 11,968 of JAJIZL010029929.1, read as the reverse complement.
TTTCCTCTTCTCCACTTGCCATCTGTTAGCAGTGTGGTACCTGCCGTGACATGGATGGCAGGCGGCTTATTTGCCGGCTGCACCAACGACGACGACACGCGATCCAGGAAAGGGCGTTTAAGAGCTGTCGTCGAAAAACAAAAAAGATAAATGGCTGCAAGAGACGAATAGGGCAAGGAGCTCATACAGCAGGTGGAGAGCTTAGGGTGCTAGGGGAGACAACAACAATATAGTTGTATAGATATGCGATCAGCAAAGCGATAGAGGGACACATATGAAAGGCGCCGTCACACACAGAGTGCGCCATGATCACAGAATAGAAAATGAGCTCTGGAGACACTGATGTAGTGAGAGGCATTCATTAAATTAAAGAAAAACTGTCTAAGTTCCAGATAAAGGCTTTTAACAGGGGAGAAAGCTAATTAAATGAGGACGAGATATAGACTGCCACCATCATTGACCTAACCCAAGTAGCGTTTGTTGAGTGTTCCTTTTGTCTTTTGGAGCCTTCGTCCTCTCTCCAGCTCTTTCCGTATGCTTCTTACAAAAGATGCTCCTCGTCTGCTCCTTATCGAAAAATTTTCTCAATAATTATGTCGTAGGCTGAGGGCGGAATTCCTCTTCTGGTTAAATGGGATGTCAGCATAGTTAATGCGATGTGCGTTTTTAAGGTAAGTAGTGCGCTTCTTACTACCTTGGCACCCTAGACATCTTTGCGCTACTTGTCTACGCCACGATAATTACTTCATATGTCAGGGCTATATTAATAATAAAATATTTCAATTATTCATGTCATAATGTTAAGGACGTCGTATTGCCGAAAACCCGGCATTTTCGGCGGCGACATTCTCGGCTTTGTGAGCAAAAATTCAGGAGCATGGATTTAATAGTTGGTAGTTGGTAGATGGCATGGCCGGGTACTGATAGGTTGGCATGTTGCGTGGCGTCATGACACCACGTGGCATGGCAGGAGCTGCCAACTAGGGCTTCCTTCAGATGCAAGGGTGAGATGGGGCCCTAACCCTCTAGGAACCACGGATACCGAGTAAGGAAAGCTATTTTAGGCCACGCATACTTTTTTTTATTACGTGTATACATGTTCGTACCTCTTGCTTAAAGCTGGCCTTTATACCTACGTTCGGTGGATTGTCACATAATCACATTTGTGAGTTACCAGTGGCGCATACCCCTCTTTTCTCTCCATTTAGCACTAATGGAGTTCGATCTCGCTTTCTGTTTTAGTTGAGTTGGTGTCATGCAATCAAAGACAATAAATGTGGCAACTTTGGGTGTACACATATGATCTTCTGAGACTAAAGTAAGGGAACGTTCTTTGAATTGACCTTAATTTATTCCTCATTTGTACTTTAGGACTATACCGTACTGAGAGTGCATATACTATCATCATCATTTTGGCCTAACTGTAAATTTTCCTGAATTTTTTGCTTGCTTCATTTGCCCCCGCCTCTCCCAATTCGACTAAGTGGTGTGTCAAAATTTGAACTTCCCATTGAATGTATCTTAAGCACAAAAAAATAGAAGAGTTTCTTGCCGAAAATTATTTCGATGAGCTTTAGTTCTGAGACTGCTTTAATTTTTTTTTATTAAGTTCAAGCATGGTTGAACGAGTTTGGTCGACGATGCTGAGAGTGCTGTTGGAAGCATTACCAGACATTAGAAAGCAAATCATAACGCAGCGCAAAAGCAAACGTACAAAATGAAAATTGCAATCGCATCAGTATTAACTCTGGTGCAATCGCACCTTAACTTTCTACGTTACACTTACTAGGATGCTAGTACTAATTTTCGTTGACCAAGAAAGGTGTCATGGTGGTTGGAAAGTAATAAAAAATACCATGCTCGACAAATTGGGTTCCGAACAAACCTTGGGACAGAAAATGGACTGGCTGTGCTCGCTGAAGAGGTCATACAAGTGTCGCCTTATAGCCACCTAGTGCGCACTGTAGTGGCTACCGACATGGCGAAGGCATACGACAACGTTTTACATGCCAAGATTCTTAGCAACATGGAATGTATGGGCATTCCCTTGCAGGTCATAAAAGCAGTACATAATCTGCTTAAGGACAGGACGTTTTCTATCCGGATAAACGGAAAACAAATTGGCAATTACACCTCGAACAGAGGCGTGCCACAAGGGTCAGTGTTAGCACCTTTATTATTTAATATCGCACTGATCCCATTGGCGTGGAAATTAGCTAAAATACCAGAGGTGGGGTTCATGATATACGCAGATGATGTCACGATTTGGTCTGTTCATAAACAAATTGACAGACAGAATCGGCATCTGCAAGAGGCTTTAAATACCATAGATGAGTACGTGCAAAGTGCAGGCCTGGAATTATCACCTCAAAAGTCGTTACATTCATGTTGCCAACAAGAATGGAAGAAAACAATTGGCAACGCAAAGAGTCTCCCTAAAGATTGGAAATCAGGCACTGGAAGAGGTGGACGAGTTGAGAGTTCTTGGCCTAGAAATTTACAAATCCGGCAAAGGAACTCAATGGCTTCATAAGGTGAAAAAAGTAGCTGCGACTTCCTTAAACTTGATAAAACGCATTTCGTCTAGGGGAGGAGGAGCTCGAGCGGACATGGCAAGACGTCTTGTACAATCAGTGTTACAGCCGAGGATACTATACCAGGCCCAATTCCAAAGACTCACGAGGCGGCAATGGGCAAAATTGGAAACAATAAATAGAAACGCAATGCGCACCATCACGGCCTTACCAAAACTTACCCCTATCCCTATTCTCCAAGAGTTTGCACAGATAAATACGTTGACAGAATTAATTGAACAACGAGAGGCAACAAGGGATATGAAGCGAAAGTACGTTACGCCCATAGCATCCTTGTACAACGAAGTGGCAGTTCGAACACCACCAATGGCTGACCCCCCTCCTTGGGAATTCACTACTATCACGACAAACAAGACCACTCGGCTTCGTCGCAAAGAAAAGCTGGCATCTCGACCTCTGGTTGATGCACTTCCAGGTACCTTAATTGCATATACGGACGCATCAATTATAGAAAATGGCGGTAGAACAGCAGCTACTAGTCCAACACACAGCGAACTAAAGGTACATAAAGAATATCTTTTAGAATACCCGGACCCGCTTGTGATGGAACTCTATGCAATCCGCGATGCTATGGAGGCCATAAATAAAATAGATTCGATAACAGAAGCCCACATCTATACAGACTCCTTAGCCGCCATAAAACAACTAAAGAAAGTGACGAAGACGCTATTTGTTACCCAGGAAATCCACGCACTCAATAAAAAAACAAAGATAAGCATCCAGATACATTGGACACAAGACAATGCTGAGAACGCTGAGCAGAGAAAAGTTGACCACCTCACACACGAAGTTCCACATACTAATGCGCCCCCCACCAGGCTCCCTTTCGATGCCCGCTCCGCTGTTTCCATTTTAGCATCCTCTTTAAGGAAAAGTACACGTGCCCTCATTCCCCCGTGTACATTCCCACTCCCTCGTAACTTAACGAGATTGGAGGAGGTTTCCCTTAGAAGGATAAGAGCTGGGGCGGCCCTTACCCCGTCGGTAAAATGCCGATGGGAATCGCAAGCTGAAATCGGACCAACCACATGCCCAAAATGTTCCACACCAGCTGCAGAAGTGGATGTTCGCCACCTGCTATGGACTTGTGCAGGGACAAGGGAATCAAGGACAAAGATTCTGCGCGAAGTGGGTCTAACCACAACAAGGGAAGATGACTTTTTTAAATGGCTCACCGACAACGCTAAGAGCGGGAGCCTGCTCCGGTTCCTCACGGAAAACCATTTACATGAGTTTATATAATATGCTTTATGGCAAGTTTGCGTACAAAAAAAAAAGAAAAAAAAAAAAGAAAAGAGATTGTTCGACTTTTTCTGGTGTTCTCAATTATTGCAGCACCACAAGTCCTTCTATCCTCAGCACCATTTTCTTAGAAGAGGTAGCGTTTTGTTCAAGCGGCTGCAGAGACAAGCCTTGTATAAAATTATGAACTTTACCTGTCGGTTAAATGTCTGCCTATTTTGCACCCATCATTACATGGCCATGCTTATCAGGAAGCTAATTAAGCGAATAAATGTTGAGTGGGCCGTAATTAACAATTATTCACCACAAAAGGAGCAGTGTTTTTACTCAGAAAGCTGCCTGAACCCAAGCAGAGCAGCCGTTCATATGGTGGGGATTATAAAACCTCATTGATTGCTTGCATTAAAAGCACTAGAGAAAAACTCCTTATCCCTGGTTAGTGGAGGTCCTTCCCATTGGAGAGAGTAGGACAAAAAATCTTTTTCCCATCAAGAGATTCAGGACGCTGGCAATGCATTACAAGCCGCACGAAGTGGCTCAGAAGGAGACTCTCTGGGCTCTGCACTTTTGACAAAAACTGTACGTGCTTACGCTGCTTTATCTCATGCCGGAGTCTTGTTGTACGTACTAACGAGATTGTCAAACCGACCGTGCCGGAATGGCCACAGCTTATCATGTATATGTTTGCGTCAACGTAAATGTAGCGTTTATAATGACGAAGTCATGTGCCTGAGAAACAGGCCTCCCGCACTTTCCACCTTGATTGGAACGCGAGCAGATTACGATCCCGGCCCTTCATTGTTGAGAAAAGGCTGAAGGACGAAGGAACCTTGCGCTGGCCTTGCCTCACACAAAGGGATCACGCTGTCACTCAGCAGGACACACGACCGCGGGGTGGCAAGGACACTCGCGAGGTGTCACCGACAATAAACCGTGTTTTGTGCGCATGCCGACCTTTTTTTACCGTGAAATGTCGATCGTCGCACGCAGAGAAACAGTACACACCAAAACCAGCTTTTGGTCACCAAAGTAAAACATAAACTGCTGTAATTATTGTTCTGAAACTTTCTTGGTATTAGGAAAACAGTAAACATGATGTTAACCGACGGAGCGATGACTTCAAGGAATGAACGATATAACGCGTTTGCTATAAGTGATCAGAAAACCACTCATTTCCGCTTCTTCTCCATTAAAATTGAGTGGTAACTCCATTTCTTTGTAATGCTTCACATATTAATCCATCATTCCAAGGATTTCAATTTATTTGAATTATAGAAGCTCTTAGGTAATTCTGCGAGCCCGAAATGAATGTTCGTGGTGCAATGCGCATATAGTTACACGTTTGTACATCAACCTACAGCTGCCGTCAGCTCAGAAAAGGCTCGTAGAGCTTCATGTTGTCACGTCGATAGCGGTGATTGCTATTTCTCTTTTCTGGTTCATAATACATTTCGGGCTGGACTTGTCCGGTGTTATGGCATCAGTGGTACTGTGACCCAGAAAACTATAGTTCACAGCACATGGCCGACATCCCTTACAGTGAACAGCTGGCAACTGAAGTCATGTGTGTGGCTGGGACCCTTCACCACTTTCCTTTCCTTGATGATTGCATCCGCGGCACACTTGACGCAGGCGCAGCCAATAGCACACTTTTCAGACCCTCACATCGCTCTCCCGTGCATCCATGAGTACATCACGCGATTTATGAGCTTGCATGAGATACGGCGTGCCAAGGACGAAAGGTAGTTTTACAATCGGACACAGGCAGGTCAGATGATCATGTAAATTGATACAAAAGGGAACATTCTTGGAGTCGACCTTGTGTCTTGGCAGGCCCAATAAAATGTGCGACCAGACGCGCCAAATGATAGGCTTAGATAAGGCTAGAGAAATTCTGTTCGAGCCGAATATAGCTTAAACATAGTTCTTGCTCTTTTTAGATGTTTTGACAAGGCCTCGATAAACTCTCGTGGGCTGTCTTTTTCGTTTCTTCCCGTCTGTTTTCTTCTGTTGTGTCCGTATAAACTCCAATGCATTTAGTCGAATATACTGACGACGCTTTGAATAAAATGCCATATTTGGCCAGTTTCACTCGCGAGTGAATAGCTGGTGTACGAAATAAAGAATCGCTGCTTATCGACGTCGGTGGTCCGAGCAGCTTCGTGCGGTAACCAAGTACCGCATGAAGTAGTGCACTTGAAAATGCTGAAAATGAAGAGCTCATTCGTAAACGCTGATGGCGCCATTGTAAACAGGACTTGGGGCCAGTCAAGTTGATTCCATTGCAGATTTTCCCCCTTGTTTTCCACCGCAACTTTGCACCTCCCTGTTTGTGGAAATAAATCTAATCAAATCGTTATGGTCCCTCGCAACAATAATGACGAGAGGAAGAAATACATCTAATAGAACTTGTTCGGTAAGCCCTGGTCAACAGGTACGACAAGACATCACCTGAGTTGTTATCGGGCTAGTTGGCTTGCATCTTGTAATGCCATGAAAGGTTATGCGCAAAAACGACGACACGAAGAAAAATAAACATAACAGGACGAGTGTCCTGTCGTGTTTATCTTTCTTCGTGTCGTCTTTTTTGCGCATAACCTTTTATGGCAATACAAGACATCACACTTAAATACAGTAGCGAACTGACCAGCTTCTATGGGCTTTTTGTTTTCTTGTCCACGGACATTAAACCTTTGTGTAGCACATGGTCCATGATATTGAATCCTGAAACTCTCACTTCAATTCCTCGGGTTTCATGTCAAATTTGCCGTCCTTTTCATTTACATTCGATTCCAAACAGCAGTCCTTCAATATCTCGCAGTTACCTCAAAACTTGGAACTTAGACCAGTTAACACTTGACCTGTTTCTTTGAAGGAGCTACTTTTCAGGCTACCGGAAGTGGCGTGCTAAGGTGCGCAGCAGTGCGTGTGACCGCAAATCGCTGCCAGACTGCAACAGAGACGTCCGAATCGATATTAATGGCGTGTGACTTGGAGCGTCTATTTCAGTCTCTTACACGCCACGCACCCTTGGCGAAGTTACGGCGTCACGGTATACAAGGTGACTGGAGCACAGCGAATAAGCAAACACAAAATCGAGCGGCCAAAGAAAGGCACCGTGATCACGGCTATAGCGAGGCCCAGTGAGGTTAACCAGAGGTGGTTTCGGTTGTTCACCGCACGCGCAGGTGGAGAGAGTACACGCTGAGAGAGTACGACGCGCTCAGAAAAAGAGCCCACAAGACAACGAAGAGGTGTCATGCCCAGAGCAGGAAATAAACGCCACGCGGTACCTAGCGTGAGTATTGCGGGAGAGTTTCGGTGGCATAGTCAAAAAAAAAATCATGCAAAGAATCTGCGGGGCATCTCAGTTCACGCGAGTCGTCGATACGAAAGTCCCGCCGCCGCGCACCACCACCTGTTGCGGCCGGCATCACGTTTGGCGACCCCCCCCCTTATACCCTGCACGTATACTATGCTCAAGAGACGAAGGGTGGAGAAGAAGAAAAGAAGAAGGGGTTGTTGTAGCCTCATCTTCTGACAGTTTCGGGGCGCCATTCTTCCTATCGGAAATATTTTGTTTCCGCCGCGCGGTTGGGAGAAAGTGCTCGGAGTTCTTACCGCGTAGCATGGCCGCTGCTGCACCTGCGACGCCGCCGCGGCAATTCCTCGCTTCGTTGCTCGAATCTCGCATGTAGCTCGGCTAGGCACGACCCCGCATTGCATCTGCCTCTCTTTCCATCGCTGCACCACCGCCAGACAGGAGGACTCCGCCCGGCGATTCGCGCGCGTAACGCCTGTTGCGCGCCAGATCGGCTTTGAACTCTGCCACTTATGCCCTCCTCGCTCGTCCGCGGCACGTCAGATGCATTGTGCCTCTGCTTCGGTGAAGACTCGCCGGTCGGTACGAATCGGCTGGAGGGTCCCAGCGCGTGCAGAGCGGCGCGTTTCGCACCCGAAGAAGCGTGTCCGCGAGCCTAAAAATGTCGCCCTGCTGCCGCCCTTTTCTCGCGTGCTTCCGAAATCCAAAGGGAGACCGAGTCGGTATTTTTTTGCCCCGCCACCGCTGCGGCCTGGTTTTCAGTCGTTCGTGAGCTTAAAGACCCGTGAAATAGGAACCGCGCGCCTGCACGCGCACGCGCGCGTGCGGTTGCTATTACGGGTAGAGCCAATCGAAACCTTTGACATCTGCTTCCCGCTCTTCTCTCTTATTTTTTTTTTCAGTTCTTATTTCTCCGATGCTTTTGTTTGAGAGCCTGCTCAAGCGCATTTTCTAATGCTACTTATTTCTTTTTGTGTGTGTCTTGTTTGTCTAGCAATTATCTACTCTTCGATGGAGCACAGAAGAAGGTAAGTGTGGTTTATTTAGAGACGCACGCAAAAGCTGCTCCTGACGACCAGGTTAAAGTGCGAATGCCAATGTATGCACGTTTGTGGGCAGACTTTGCTCATCCTTTGAAGGAATAGGAGCCGTCAGGTATTCTTTCTTTTCCCTTTAGGGCCCCGTCACTTCGAGGTCCGAGCGTGAAATACTTTAAATCAGTAGGGCTGGAAGTTCTGAGTTTCTTTTCTTTCTGTTGCTTTTACAGTGCGGCGAGCCACAGCTGTCTCCACTCTTCCGGACCGAAATATTGCCTCAGCAGAACCGACTGATTTTCACGGTCAATTAAAGACCCTGCTGACGCTACATGGCTGGTGGAAACCGACTTCGATCGTTTTGGACTGGTCCAGCCATGAAGTAATACATGAATGAGACTCGAAAATCTTCTCGCGAATGCCTTTCTTCTTGCTAGAGTCAGGCTGCTGAAAAACCGACTGCAAAGCTGTTCCATACAGAAAATTGCAATCAAGAATGGTCGCTCATTTCCGGAAACGTTTCTCTTGTCGCCCGAAGGCTTTTCTTTGTTAGCTGGTGGCCCCTGCTGGCTTTCCATTATAAGCAAACTTGATCGCTGCAACCGGGAAACGCCGCGAAGCTATTGGACTGTCCGATTTCGAGAGACAATAACCTCGTCACACTAGTCTGAATCGCTGCAGTAAAGATGAGCAAATGGACATGAGCAGGGCAATTTAATACGATGGGATATACTAACCGATAGTTGCTTAGGACAGCGGAATGAATTCTATAAAAGGCGTGGCAGACGGCGGGAAGGGGGCTGAGATATTTGAGAAACCTTTGTACTACACTAGATGCTTTTAGGCTGATGCTGATGCTAGAGGCGGGAATTGGTAGCGGTTTTTGGGGTAATGATGATAATGGGGACACGGCCGCTCTATCGAAGCGCGCGGTCATGGGGGTGTTGAGTCGAACTGCTCCCGAATTACCCAGGACTGAACGCATTCCATGTTTTGGAACAATAAACAGAAGGGCGCACCAGCATCCCGGGTCGTCTGGAGGTGTATTAAACGGTGATATTATTTATTTTATAGAGAAAGCAATACTCCTCTAAGTTTCGAGCCTTCAGCGTAGAGCGGCGGTATATCCACGTCTTACCCACGTGACGCAGTTACGTCACACCCCACGTGACGCTGTTACGTCACACCCCACGTGACACTAGGGTGAGAGCTGGGCTACCAACTGAAGCGGTCGGCGTAGCGCGGCGGTAGCCACGTCTTACTCACATGACGCTGTGGCGTCACACCCCACGTGACACAAAAGCGAGAGATGGGCTCCCAACTCAAGCGGTCAGCGTGGCGAGGTCGGAGCCGCGGCTCAATTGGCAGGAGCTGCCAACTGGGGTCTCTCGTTTCACGTGGGACGGTTATGTCAGAATTAGTCTGCTAGGTCCCTGGCATTCACGTTACTCCTATAGGCCAATGTAAAACAGGTAAACATTTTCAGTCTTTCCTGGCGTCCAATTTGTCGTAGTAGCTCTCCACCCTTTTAAACCTGTTTCTCGCACTCACATTTTCAGTGTTGTTCTTTTTATTGTTAAACAAATGTGCTTTACTGTATACTTTCAGTATTGTAACATGCTCATTTTAGGTATTTTTTTCCGTTATTGCCCCCCCCCTGCTATAATGCCCCTGGGCGCTGCAGGTACTTGTATAAATAAATAAATAAAAGGCACGTTCATACGGCTTGGTTAAAGCGGGTCTTTATATGTGGGCTGAGGAACAAGAAAAAGATAAGAAGAACGCTCGGTAAGCCGTAGCTAATGCTTTCGCTCAATATTTGGTTCCGCAGCGTTTAACTCTCGTAATTTTTATTTACACGATGCTCCAAACCTCATGTGGTCCAAAGAGGATGGGCAACAATTAGACTACAACAATTGGTGTCCATAGCATCAAGAACAATAGCGAAATTTATTAAATACAGTGAATCGTCACAGACGGCAGATCAATAGGCAGTAGAAAGCACTTCAGAATACAACCTAAAAGCGCCAAACATCGGGGAGGACATTCCAAAATAGTTGGAAGGTAGATTGTCAACTGTATTGGCGCAGTGCAGCAAATGCCCTGTGTCATTTTCAGGCATTTTAAACAAAACATTTAGCCCTGAGACGCCTCTTAGGGCTTCCTTAGATAGTAAAAAACCACACAGAAGAAATTGTACATTGTTTTCCAGGCAGTTTTTGTTTTTGAAAGAACGAAAAAGGTGTGAACAAAAACAACTAGCTTAGGAAAAATTTCGCTAAACGCGTCTTAAAGGGCAACCTAAAAGGCATCATTCCCGTCCTATTATCTAAAGTTTCGCTATCTCACGTGATCTCGAGTCATCTGATTGATGGAGACGCCGGAAAATGATGCTGCCATCTCTTCCGGTTTCCTAGTGGCAGCACCCGGTTCCGGCGTTTCGACCAATCAGATTACTCGAGGTCACGTAAGATAGCGACACTTCAATAACGACACAAACTTGGAATACGGGCCCTAGTGTATCAGTGGGTAGGGAATAACCTGCGTGGTGTGAATAAAAAAAATACCGTAATGAAAACATTTCAAGCGAATGTTGGACCCGAACTCTAATCAAATGCTAAATATCGATCATTAGCTGAACACTCCACAAAACCTACGATATTCGCTGGCTGCCATAATTGAATTCTTGCCAGTTCTCACAGGCACTCGTATTACCATTAGGTAGCGCAGTAGACTCGTCAGCATAAGTAGTGAACAAGATGATGTCACATTTTCAACTTTCCGGCGGCATAAATTCAAAATATTCTGAAAATAAAGCTCAAATTTGCTATCTCTAAATATATATTAATACAATAATGTCCTCTTCGGCTAGCAATTGTTGGAGGCATAACCGCGAGATTTCCGTTCACTTTTCATTTTTGTCCTTCCTTTCGTGTGATGTTCCTCTTGCGTTCATTTACCGTCTGCTCTAAAGTAATATTTTAACTCACTGTCGCTTCTATGTAGCATATTCTGCGGATGCATGCATCAGTGCGTGTTTATATATGAATGGGCTGGACGTAAAGATGCCACGAAAGTTCAAATGGCAATTATCCGCGGACACAACTCTAGGATGAAACTTCATCAATTTTCAGTGGTTTTCGTAATAACGCATTCGGCGCCTTTGCAAGCCTTGAAAGAAAATACATTAAGAGGAAGTTCGTTTTTACTTTTTTTTTATCTTTCCTGGGAGATGCAGGGTTGACAAACTAAACTGCGGAGAAAGATGTTATTTGCTCGAATCGAAGAAACTCCCGACTCTCTCTTATCGACATTATAGGAAGACTTGTCTCGGATGTCAAGATTTAAAGGGGCCTCATCCAGTGGGAAATGTCTGCTGGTACGTGCTGACGTAAGCACGCGGAGCACAGTTCGATATCTGCACATCTTTTACAAGAATCGCAGCCCGCACAAAAAAAATTATGCGTACCTAACTGAACACAAAAGGGCTTAGGGTATGCTCTAAAACTTCTCCCTCTCACACTGCCTTCGAATCAAGCTCGTGCTCAAGTTTCATTTCTGTAAAAGAGAGAGCTAGATTTAAAATTTTTTAAAACTGGAAAACTGAAATATTTTTATGCTCACTATAGTATAGCTGGCAGATTCTGCGATATGCCGAATTATATTTAAATTTTGTTTCATTGTTCTTCTATTCTGTCATGCCACCCAGAATAACAACAAATTATGGCTCTCAAGCTACGTTGTACCAGATAACACCTCTAGCAAAGAAATAAAAG
>JAJIZL010029928.1:55291-107637 GCA_023969395.1 Amblyomma maculatum | reverse complement strand
ATTTTCTACAGAATGTATTTCGGCATACTTGGAACACATAGATAAACCTAACATCTGATTCCTCATTTTTCATCTGAAAAGAGGGATCACCAACTCAAAATATGGAAATTTATTTGCCAGAAATATGCCTTTAAGTGTTCATTTTTTCCACGCACCCTCAGCGAATGAAACCAACATGCGCAGGAAATTGCTGAATACCACCGTAAATTCAGTTTCAGGCTGTGTTGTGATCGTGTACAGCTTGCGCGGTACCTTCGTTAATTTGCTATTTCATTCATTAAATTTTTTTCTCGTTCTTTCTATTACTTTGTTCGTTACACGTCTTCCTATTTATAGATCATCCACATGACAACAATATTTATTTCCCCGCCTTCAGTAATGCCTTCGGGTGCTGCATGTATTTTAAATAGCTAAATAAATAAATATATAAACGGCCAAAGGTGTTTTCGCTAGGTGCGCGTATATTTCGGCAAGCTGCGAAATTGCTAACAACTCCCTCTGCGCTTCAAACGATCCCTGACGATGGGACAGTCAAAGCGAGCACCGAACCTACGTTTTCTGCCACAGAAAAGAAATTGCAGAGGGCATCCTAGGACCATAGAATTAAAACATCGGAATGCTCTGAAGGTGAAATAAAGACAACCCAGAAGACGAAATTAGGACATCGGACATCAAGTAATTGCGGGCGACATGATAGGACAGTGGAACTGAAGCGCCGAAATCGTCAATAAGAAAAACACAAGTCATGTTTCGCTCAAATGATTTTCGTTGATTTCACTAGTATACAATGCCTGAGATGAAAAAAAAAGCCACGCACGCGGTTCGACAAAGCTCCCGTCTCCCATAGCGGTTCCACATGGCGAAGGAAGATAGCAGTTGAACAGTATTACAATATAAGAGTAAAATTAGGCAGGGTGAACTTTAATCATATACGTAAGCCCGCAGGCAGTGCCAGTTTACACTCCGTTTGAGAAATGTATTCAGCGTATTAGCCTCGCTTTCGAGCAGAGTCGCCAGCCTGTGCCGTAGAGGTGAAACCTACTCAGTTTTTATGCGCGCTCGCGTCGTCTTCTAGCTAGCAATCTTTAGCTGCCAACGTGCAGCCTGGCTCATGCCGTTTGAATTGCGATTTCGGTGGGCTTATTTCCCTGTCTGCAATTATGCCGGAAATATGAACAGGCTATCATCATCATCAGCCTGACTATGCCCACCGCAGGGCGAAGGCCTCTCCCATATTTCTCTAATTAGCCCTGTTCTGTGCTAGCTGCATCCACTTGACCCCTGCGAACTTCTTAACCTCATCCGCCCACCTAACTTTCTGCCTCCCCCTGCTACGCTTTCCTTCCCTTGGAATCCAGTTTGTTACCCTCAGCGACCATCGGTTATCCTCTCTTCGCACTACATGTCCTGCCCATGCCCATTTCTTCTTCTTAATTTTCACTAGAATGTCAGTAACTTGAGTTATTTCTCGGACCCACTCTACACGCTTCCTATCTCTTAATACTACCCCTACCATTTTTCGTTCCATAGCCCTCTGGGTTGTCCTCAACTTAAGTAGAACCCTCTTGGTTAGCCTCCAAGTTTCAGCCCCATAGGTGAGTACAGGTAAGATACAACTGTTGTATACTTTCCTCTTGAGCGATACCGGTAAGCTGCTAGTCATAATCAGCTAGTGCTTGCCAAATGCGCGCCATCCCAATCTTATTCTTCTTGTTATTTCCTTTTCATGGTCCGAATCTGCGGTTACTACCTGTCCTAAGTAGAGATATTCGCCTACTACTTCCAGTGCCTCGCTACGTAACGTAAACTGCTGTTCCTTCCCGAGGCTGTTGAACATTACCTTAGTCTTCTGCATATTGATTTTTAAGCCTACCTTTCTACTTTTCCTGTCTAGGTCATCAATCATTATTTGCAGTTCATCCCCCGAGTTACTTAGCAAGGCAATGTCATCAGCGAATCGCAGATTACTGAGGTATTCTCCATCTACCCTTATCCCTAACTGCTCCAATTCCAAGTCTCTGAATACTTCCTCTGAGCAACCTGTGAATAGTACTGGGGAGTTCGTGTCTCCTTGCCTAACACCTTTTTTTAAGGGAATTCTGTTACTTTCTTTATGCAGAACTATGGTTGCTGTGCAGTCCATATATATATCTTCCAGCACTTTCACGTACGGCTCGTCTGCCCCCTGATTTGAAGGCACGTGCAACAGCAAGTGGGCTTTAGGTTCAAAAACAACACCCTGCGCAATTGTGGCTGCCCACACAAAACCACTGTAGGTCCCACATCGGCCGTAATGGGGCTCGAAGGCGTGCGTGGAATTGTGTAATCATTCTTTCAAACCTTTTTTTGTATTAGATGTTACCCTAAATTACTATTATAGATGATTTGTATAACAGTTGGTGCCATGTTTCGTCGGTTGGAAATATTACATGGCTTTAGTACTCGCGCTCATGCAAATTGCGCTAAACATACTACAACATAGTGATTGCTAACTGTTGCTCCTTACGTGGTTGCTGTGGACAGCCTGCAACACTCAGCCGGAACACACATCTCCATAGTCTGCACAAGATGTACATGAAGTAATTTAGGCTAGATTAATGTCATGAATTATTGTAAAATATAATATTGTGACTGTTTAGAAAGTGCAGACATGCATAAAATATTTACTTAATTATGTGCATAAATATTGATTGAGAAAACTTGGACTAGGGCTTCCATCAATTTCCTGCATCGGACCCCTATGAGAATAATGTGGGCAAGCCCAAGTGCGGCTTGCGTTATAGAACCCGCATCGGTCCTATGTCATTATCTGAGGGGCTAACCAAAGTAAAAGAGAATGTTCATCCATAGCGGTTGCCCGCATCTGTCCAAAGTACGACCATCGGGGGGAGTTCGCGGGATGTGCTCTTTTGATAATGCGGGAAAAATGTGGGCAGCCCCGCAAGGGCTGCCTGCATCGGCCCCTAGTAGGGCCCATCGGGGCTTTGTCGACAGCCCCCTTCAGGCCTACGTCGGCCCCTCTTGCAGCACCCGCATTGAGCCCAACGCGGCTGTCCTGCCCACATCGGACCCACCGGGGCCCACCCTTCATAGCCCATTTTGTGCTACCTGGGATAGTGGGAATGAGAGCGAAGCCGACTGACCTCGTCCTTTGTCACTGGTGGAACGAAGGATTCACGAAGGACGAGGTCAAGAAAGCACTAGAAACTAAGAAAAGGGGGAAATCAGCTGGAGAGGATCAGATAACTACAGATTTGCTGAAGGACGGGGGGGATATCGTGCTAGAAAAACTGGCCACCCTGTATACGCAGTGCCTGGTGTCATCGACGGTACCGGAACCATGAAAGAATGCAAACATTATCCTCATTCACAAGAAAGGGGACTCTAAGGACCTTAAAAATTACAGTAAAATCAGCTTACTGTCTGTTACGTATAAGGTATTTACTAAGGTAATCACTAATAGAATCAGGACACCCTTAGACTGCAATTAAGGAAAGGATCAAGCAGAGTTTCGGAAACGGTACTCTACTATACATAATATCCATACCATCAATCAGGTGATAGAAAAATGCTCGGAATATAACCAGCCCTTATACATAGCATTCATTGATTACGAAAAAACACTTGACTCAGTTGAAACCTCGGCGGTGATGCAGGCATTGCGAAATCAAGAGGTAGACGAGCCGTACGTGAAAGTGCTGGAAGATATATATAGTGGCTGCACAGCAACCATAGTTCTCCATAAAGAAAGTAATAAAATTCCCATAAAGAAAGGTGTTAGGCAAGGAGACACAATCTCCCCAGTACTATTCACAGCTTGTTTAGAGGAAGTATTCAGAGACTTGGAATGGGAGCAGTTAGGGATAAGGGTAGATTTAGAATACCTCAGTAATCTGCGATTTGCTGATGACATTGCCTTGCTAAGCAACTCGGGGGATGAATTGCAAATAGTGACTGATGATCTAGTCCGGAAAAGTAGAAAGGTAAGCTTGAAAATCAATATGCAGAAGACTAAGGTAATGTTCAACAACCTCGGGAAGGAACAGCAGTTTACATTAGGTAGCGAAATACTGGAAGTAGTAGGCGAATATGTATACTTAGGACAGGTAGTAACCGCAGATCCGGACCACGAAAAGTAAATAGCAAGAAGAATACGATTGGGATGGAGCGCATTTGGCAAGCACTCGCAGATTATGACTAGCAGCTTACCGGTATCGCTCAAGAGGAAACTATATAACAGTTGCATCTTGCCTGTACTCACCTATGGGGCTGAAACGTGGAGGCTAACCAAGAGAGTTCTACTTAAGTTGAGGACAACCCAGAGGGCTATGAAACGAAAAATGGTAGGGGTAACATTAAGAGATAGAAAGCGTGCAGAGTGGGTAAGAGAAATAACTCAAGTTACCGACATTCTAGTAGAAATTAAGAAGAAGAAATGGACATGGGCAGGACATGTAGTGCGAAGAGAGGATAACCGATGGTCGCTGAGGTTAACAAACTGGATTCCAAGGGAAGAAAAGCGTAGCAGGGGGCGGCAGAAAGTTAGGTGGGCGGATGAGATTAAGAAGTTCGCAGTGGTCAAGTGGATGCAGCTAGCACAGAGTCGGGTTAAGTGGAGAAATATGGGAGAGGCCTTCGCCCTGCAGTGGGTATAATCAGGCTGATGATGATGATGATGAAGCCGACTGCCTGTTCAGGTAGTATGTATGCTATGTTGGCAGCCATGAAAGTTTCAGACCAATAAGCCATTGCTAGCATTTTAGAACACAAGAGCCTTTCTTTCGATGCTGTGTTGACAGGATGGGCAAAATGAGGGGAGTATTTTTTTTTATTCAACCGGTGTTTGGTTTTGGCTAGTTGGTCGCAATGTCTTGAAAACATAGCGCAGATAAAGACAAGGACGACTCAGAAGTAGACAGAACGCACGCTACTACTTTATGGGAGTATTATTCCCATATATGAATAGGTGATAAAATAAGTGCGTCAGCACCGAACAGGAAAAGACTGCCCTGATCTCTGCTGGCAACAGTAAATCTTGCTAAGTGCGACAAGATAGATGTTTGTCAGGAGGTTAGTGAGACAGGGATATGGCGGCAGGCACTGCCTGGCAGTTTCGAAGTGAAGTGTATAAGAACGCTGATGCTCGCCATTTCACACCCACGCATGTGACAAGAGCCTTTACGCTTTGATATACTGCCCTTACCTTTAACTAATACTGCTCTGTCTCATTGCCTCAAGAAGGGGAACGCATACATTGGTGTCAGCCTGGGACCCACTTCCTTACTTATCTCCCCGCCCTTTACTTACCGAACTATGCTAATAATTGATATTCCCATCCCTAGCCAACAATGTGTTCCGGCCTCTAATCGACGAAGCATCCACATAGTTACCCTTTTGTGACCTTCAAGCCCATAAAAATTATGAAACCCGTTGAGATAATGGATGATCAGCCTCTCTTACCGTGTGTAATGGATCAGAAAAGAGCAGCTCACGAGGCGCAGTAAGGAGGTAGCCGAAGTGCAGCTTAGAGCCTTTGTGGCATCTCATTACGGCGTATAATGCATATTTCTCACGCATATATGTTGGGCCAATCTGCCTCGAATGTATGTGCCCTGTTTCCAAGGGACAATAATCTCAACTGAGCGTTTGTTCAAGTAGCAGCCTTGAATAATTGTGCAAAAGCTTTCGCTTGTAATAAATACCTTAAACTATGTGAGGCCTCTTGGTCCTCATCACGGTCAACATCCTAGAACTTCATAGTCGCGCGTTCGATTCTCCGGCTACCATGCAAGGCGGTAAGCGACAGCCGTCGACGCCCATCCTTGCTACTATCATCTGTTCCGGAGTAAAACGGCAGCGTTACTCATTTCTTGTAGAAAACTTGTGCTTGATGGCGTTTTTTATTGTTTAAACGTATTTCCTAGCTGTTTAGATTTAAAAATACTTAATCTAAGTCGTCCGATAAAGTTATATTCAGCGTCGCTTGGTATCGGAAACTACCGATGTGAAAACAACCGGCGCTCAGTGGTATTTACAACATCAATTTCTCGCTGTGTTTGTCCCTCTGTCTCCTTCATGCCTCTTGCCGTTTCTATCTTGTTTCGCTTGTTATACCAGTGAAAAGATCATTTTTGTTAAGTTCGAAGAACTGGATATCCTCAGCTATTATTTCGAAGGCAATTTCGAAAGCAGGTCTAACGGCTCGTCACTGTGTGCCGTGTCCGTGTTCATGTCTGTGGTCTCTAAAAATAAAATCAGCCCTTCGTGACGTTTGAATTCACGTCACTCCTATGCCACGGACAGGAGCTGCCAACTCGGGTCGCTCCTTTTATATGGCAGGCTGATATTATAATCAGCCTGTCAGCAACGTTTGCCTTCTCGTTACCCCTACGACACTCAGGCACGTAGGGGGAATAATGCAGCAGGCAAAAGAAGCTTCCGTCGTTGCTTTCGCGTTAGGGTTAACCAGAGCTAAACCACAACAATTTTTAAATGATTTACGAAAAGGAGCAGCCATTGTATTTTGGCTAAGAAGTATCATTACGGACTTTAATGTCACTTCATACTGGCATGTGCTCGTCAATAACCGGCATTTGAAATTTTGTGGTAACAAGACGGCAGCGTGCAAAAAGACGCCAGGAAAGGCGCTACTAAAAAAAATAAAAATAAACCACAAAAAACGACACTGATCGGAGATACAATCTGCCAAGTGAGAGTTCACACACATTCTTACTTTATTTTGTAAAGTTATATAGAGTAAAGTGAACCTTGTTATACGGTCAAGATTGCAGTGGTGCTTGAAAACCAGCCTCTTTCTCTATACCGTGGGGTACATATTCACCAACATCCCGTGCTTCTAAGCAGCATATGAATATTTGCCGCAACATAGCTGAGACAATCCTGGGTAGTGTCTTTAAGAACGCGTCTCAGTGAGTGGAGTGGCTTAAGTTGAACGAAGTGATCCTGGTCATTTGGAGCACATTTTACACGCTTTGGTGAAGACCGCATTACTCTGCGGAAAGAGTCTTAGTCTTTTTTGAGACTGTTCTTGAATAGGAAGAGAGACCATCTGCGCAATAAGCACCTCCAAAGTTTGAAATGGTCGGCGCACAAAGATATATATCTTCTCCCAAGAAAGGGAACACAGCACGTTGTTCAGCGCATCGTATTCTGTTTGGGGCGCATATGTGCCTGAGTTCGAGGTGAAATGAAATGCTGTATTCCTGCCCTTTTGGTGGGTAGGCTAGGCAGCGGTGAATCATACGACTGCATAGCACATGCATTGTACTCTGTAGGCTTTGGCTTTGAAAAGGGGTCACTCGGCCCACGCACAAAAATGAGCACAGTGAATATGGAATTCAAGAGCCTCGTCGAAGTTTATGATTTTGTGACGCGACGAATCGCATGATGCAGTTCACAACCTCCATGCAGGGGCAGTCAGCGCCCGTATAATTATCTTGTTGCTGGATTGTTGTTGTGACTCCGGAATGCCAGGTGATGGAGGTGGGTGAAAATAGCGAGGGACATAAGATACACAGGAAGAACGTGGCAGGGCACAGGGCCGCCGAAAGTCAGAGCAACAATCTTGCATCCAGAAAAGAAGCTTGTCTTTGGTTTACGTCTTGTACGGACACTGTCCGTCTCGATTGCGTAGACGTACCATGACAAAGGTGACAAAACCTGACAAAGGTGACGAGCATAGCCAAGCTTACAACTAACGTAAGTGTTGTGGCGAAGCTAAGCCTAATGGGCGGCAAAGACCATAGGAGAGCGGGTGTATCCACCAGATATACTCTGCCATAAATTTGAGTACTAATCAATTATTCGTTTTCAATAATATTTTCACATCGATATTACCATACAGTTTTAGGGTACTGTGTAATAGAAAGAGCACCCGACGTACAGCCTTTATCAAAAGTTTACTGCCCAGGGCTGTTACTTTTCAGCGATACTCTGCAGCTCGTAATGCATTCCTAGGTTTCCATACTTGCTGAAGGCAAGACGATTTGTCGTCCTACCCTCTCCAATGACTAGGACATCCATTATACAGAAGTCATATTTTACGGACTAAAAGCAAACCCTCCGGGGCTGTAAACTTTTGATAAAGGCTGTACCTAGCTCAGATGTTTCATGGTACGAACGTGCTTTGCGTGGCCGTGGGGTGCCGTGACCTACTCGGACATAGACTGCCGGAGGGCACCCGCCTCGTCTCACATGCTCATCTCATGGAGCTGGAAGATTTAGCAGTTCCTGCTAAATCGAATATGTCGTGAGGCATCGTAGCTTTAGAGAACCCGTTGGTCAATCGGTGCGTGATCATGCAGCCTGCAATTACGACGTGCCAGAGACATTTTCATGAACTTTCACTCCAAATGTGGGTGCACACAAAGTAAAAGCAGGGTTTTGAGGAGAACGGGCCTTGGAGCGCTCTCGCGGTAACTAATCACAAAATTTCTCATATGTTACAATAAACTCAGGACCGGTGAGAAGAGGATGCACGGTTGATTATTTCACTTATCTGAACAAAGAAAATAAAAAGTACTTATCTTCAACAATTCATGATATATAAATTGGTATGTCATAGCTTTATATGTTTTAAGTGCCGAAAGATATGCTGGCAAAACAAAAATGATTCATGTGTGATAGTTGTCTAAAATACATTAACTTACATCGTTCAAAACACGAACAAAAATTTAATTTAACACGTCTAATAAACTCAGCCCACAATAATTCGACCTCCATGTTGAAACAAAATATATGTTGTATTTCACCACCCTCAAGCTAAAAAAATGCTCTAAGCGTGCATTGAGCAGCTTTTAATCACTATAGCTCCGCTGATGTTTGACGAGTAAATATGAGAGATTTCTCCAAGTGCGCTTCCGCTAACTGATGATAGAAAGGAGCCCTATGCTCTTTGCCTATTATTTTGCATTTTTGCACTGCCGATTAAGGACGCCTATTCAAGGCGACGCGTTCTTATAGTGATATATTTTATGCCACTATTTTATTGTCAGTCTTCACAAACGTGTTTTCCTTTTTAAGTCATATCCACTTACATTTTCAGACCAGGTTACAGGCCTGAAAATGTAAGTGGATATGTGTGTGAACCTAATGGCAGTCAATACAGATAGTTTGGACACCACCAAAAATTGACAGCGTTTGTCATATCCTGCCTGCTGCAGTAAGAACAAAAGCGCCATGCTGTACCTGCATCTGCCAATGTCCTCTGAAAATAGCTGCAAATTATGCCCGGTTATCTACTGACCTCACCTTCCCATTCCCCACCTAACTTTGACAATTAATTCTACGCTTTCCTACTCCGGGAAGCTAGCCTCTCATGCTTACATTGCTCTGGAGAGGTTTATAGGGAGAAAAATAAGATATGCGTTACCGAAGCATCATGGGAAGTGGACAGATTGTGCGTTTACCTGAACATGTATGGGTTGAACTTCCACAACCCGTGCGGCAACTTCCCGAAACATTTGCAGGGATTATTAAATATACACACAAATGTACGCACAAATGTATTTCCGTAGACTTCATTCAAAGGAACAACCGAAAGGCACACTAAAGTGCTAGAACATGACCCAGTTTATGCGAAATACACGACCAGGCGCTTCGGACCGCGTAACAACTCTAGTGCACACCACCGCTTTTCATGCGTTTGGGCCACAAAGTGCGACTCGATTATGACACTTGAACTCTGACCAATACATCTATACAAGCAGCAGCAGGTGTGCCTTGGAAGTCACGCCGCTTTTCAGGTTACGCGTACGCGCACCCTGAGTTTACTAGGGAAGATAAATACGCTCGCGCATTCAGGAATGATTTGGTGAAATAGCAGCCTTGAGCAGTGCAGGCTTGATACGCGATTATTATTTTCCACTTCATACGCAATGGTATAAACATTCTTAACCGAGCTATTGTTAGTGGGCATCTAAGCATTGACCTTCTTATCGCTACCCTTCCTCGCCGCACACTTTCCGACGGAGAATTAGCCTGAGTTATCACTTCCTCAGTTACAACTAAGGTTGTGCGCCCTTTCCAGCTAACAATACAAGCGGTTGTGTTGCGTTGTGAAACGCCAACTATGGATACATTACTTTGGAGTGTCGAGCGCATAGCTTTTGCAATAGAACGAACGCTTTAAGTGAACAAGACGCGCACTGATAAAAAAAAAAAACGATCTTTCGCTAGCACTCAGCTTTTAATCGATGTCAAGTTAAGCTGCAATGTATATATCTCGAGAGCGTCATAG
Organism: Amblyomma maculatum; assembly: GCA_023969395.1. Lineage (NCBI taxonomy): Eukaryota > Metazoa > Arthropoda > Arachnida > Ixodida > Ixodidae > Amblyomma > Amblyomma maculatum. Next base: position 97,379 of record JAJIZL010029928.1, on the reverse strand, counting down.
ATAGAAAATATTCACATCAAAATCTTTAGAAATATCAATTTTTCATGTTTTCTTTTCTTTTTTTCTTTTATTGCGCAAAACCGGGGTATAAAAAGCGAGACGAATTCACACTCGGCGTTCTCAAGACCGCATTCGAGGTATTACGAAGAATTGCATTATGCGCACCTTGCTTGTCTGTGTAGGCATTTTTGTACTGTTCGCCGCACTGCACTGTGACGGAAGGAGGAGCCGTACAAAATCTAGTGGTGGTAGGTTCATTTTCGTCCTATTTTATTGGAAAACGACTTTGTTCGTCATTAGACTCATTTGCTAAGCTTCCTTGTTCTTGATGTTGTCTTTAACCGAGGCGCTTAAGTAAATTATCTCTTTCTCAAAACATAAAATCTTCCAACAACCTGTCTAAAGCTGTAGCCTCTAGGTGCTGCACTATTTTTGTTCTTGCTTAGAATTTCAACGACGAGGGCTGTCAGTAAAATTTCAAATATGATCGCGCGAGTCCCAATAAGACGAAGAGAAAGGCATCTACGCAGAATTGTATATGTGCTGCGCTTCACTCCGTGCATCCGTCAAACGGTACAGTGTGTGAATAACATGAAACCTTCTTAATATCACTGTGTACGCAGATTTTTTAGGCCGCTTCCTTATAGTTCACCATCGAAGAAAAGAAGTTAGGTTGTAGGATCTCTTCAATTATTCGCGTGAGCTGCAATTTTGAATCTGCAACCTTTAGTTTCAGCACACTATCCTTTATTGAGGGGTGCATATTTTTGAAATATTTAAACCCCGAATCGACTAGCCTCTATTGGATAAGCTGTTATAATCAGGTATTATATGATTTACTTCTTTTAAAAGCATATCCAGTAAAATGCATGCATTTCATTGACTTCAAATCATTTCGACTAAAATAGAATAGGTATGTTGTAGCTTAAGAGCACTAATACTAGAGCCCCCATTTACATCGTTTGCAGTGCTCGTCAAAAGCCTTTACGAAATTGGGCATCAGCTGTAAGATGAAAATTCATCCACCGAGCCAATATGATTCCGAGCAAGACAGGCTAACCCTGACCAACTGAAGTATGTTCATATGGGGTAGTTGAAACAGGATACATATTTATATTGCGTGGTCTGTAGAGTAATGTGGTAGATTACGGCTATATTTTATTGTGTTAGTGCGACTCCAAAATAAAATGGCTGCAGAGCACATAACTTTCATCTAGCATAAAATGATAAGTGGCCTTCATTTTTTCCTACTCACTGTTTGAGAAATATACTGAGCAAGGTTTTATTACTATTCGAAGCGCCAGTGCGACAGATAAATCTCAGAGCGACGACAGGTATCTCCTAGCGCTAAGTAGTCACCCGCATCAGCAAATAAGCGCTATACACAATGCTTATCATGGCAAGCTACTTCTATTCAAGTCTCTTGAGAGAATAAATGAACTCCTGTACCACCACCTTTTTTTATGCAACACCTCTTGTTGACATCAATTTATACACTGCCACCGTCATTCGGCACCTAGGCCCGTATTCCGAGTTTGCGTCGTTATCGAGGTGTCTCTATCTCCCGTGACCTCGAGTGGTCTGATTGGTCGAAAAGCCGGTACCACTACGGAACCGAAAGAGGTGGCAACCTCATGTTCCGGCGTTTCCACCAATCAGATGACTCGAGGTCGGGGCGATAGCGACACTTTCGATAACGACGCAAACTCGGAATACGGGCCCTAGGTAATTATTTGTCAGTGCTAACAATGCCTACAATATAGGTACATATGACACTAAAATTTCTTGGTCGTGATATATCCTACTTGTAATCTCACGCACTCTTCCTTGCGCATCATTATCACACTCAAATATCATTATACCCACAATTATTATTGCGTATTGAGTATTTTGTGGTCATGACTATCTCTAACCACGTGGTAGGCGACATATGTGGTTCGTATATGAGGTGTAAGCTCAAATAACTTCATCACCTCTAAAAACGTGGATGTTCAAGTATCGTTCAATTATGTTTCACGATTGTAAGCCCGCAGCCGGCATCCCATTCGTTGCTGCCGCTTAGACCGTGGCTCAATTCTGCTCTTGGCAAGCTTTAGACTACGGGATTGTCTCGGTACGGCTGTGGTCTCTGTCTTAAACGAGAGAGTGCGTCCTGTACTCCCCGCATCGTAGTCTATTCCTCTGTCACCACGCTCGCATACTTCGGCAGCATTTAGCCAGAGTCTTATCTGTATGAAAAAAATTGCCTAGGTTAAATGCAGTAGTGGCGCAGCCGAAACCTCGTGAAGATGAAGATATTTGCTTATCGAGAGTATATTGCTGTTGAACTTGGAGATGACGACCATGTTTGCTGTACAACGCGAATTAAAAATCAAAAGTTTAGAGATAGATGACACGGGGCTTTTTCATGGGAGAAAGAGACCTTCAGCGCTAATACTGGTTAGTACGCTCGTCGACTAACTTGACATCAACGCCGACAGCTGACAGGAGGAACCTGCTACCGCAAGTTTCTCTAAGTTGCATAAAACGGTCCTCCCCTACTCCTGACAGCATGCGGCCTCGACTCGTTTCCGCGGAAGGGAAGCTCTAGCGTGGGGCACGGGTAACTTGTGTGACGTTCATAGCGATCATACGTGATCCTACAATGGCGACGCGGGCTGGTTGAGGCAGGTTTAGCTAGCACTTCATGCACATCATGACATAATGCATGATAGGGCTCCTAGCCGCGGTTCGCGCGGCTTCAGCGAAGGTCGGTGACTGGCCCGAGCGGCTGCCGGCGAGACCATGACAGCCTTTTCAAGCCCCGGTGCTCTGCCACGTGGCATCAAGGCACTGAGGTGAAGCCTTTGAGGCAGGCAAATCAGAAGATGCCCTGGTAGCCCGGCGCCCGCGCCCAGTGACAGCGCCCCCTTCTCTCCTCCCCCCCCCCCCCCCCTCCCCCCGCGGCAGGTTCGAGGCGATAAGATCAACGCGCTCGCTATTGTACCTCACGGGCCGCTGCCAACTGCTGCCTCCGTACTTCGCACTTGAAGTGACAACGGTTTCCTGGCCTGTAAAGCAAGGCCCGCTGCCGCTTGTCGAGTGAGACCGTCGAAAGCACCCGTCCGGTGCTGTGCTGCTCTCCCGTAGGAGACGTGACGGAATCTTCCTGGCCAGCGCTGTGCAAAGATAGCCACATGTCCCTAGTATTTTTCGGTCCCCGTGCCGATCTTTTTCTTTGTGTTCATGACTGTAAATAATGTATAAAGTCAGCTTTTGTTCGCCATATCTCGTGGATCTGTAGCATCGATATCAGGACCCGAATCGAGACAGCTGGTTACTAGCGCAGGAATGGTCTGCGTGCTGTTCATACTTGCGTTTGGTGACTGCATCACCGTCACTATTTAGTATAGCGAGACTTGATGTAAGGTGTTCTTCCTGGTAAAGAAAGTTGGTTCTACACTGCGTTCGAATTCGAACCTTGTTTTGCAACACCGCAGTCCTTAAAGACTGCGACAAATATGGGGCCGTCATGGACCTGCGGAAGCTAAGAATAACGGCCCTAATCTTATTATGTGATAAATTATGTCTTGATTGTTGGAATTGAAGAAAGAAGCAGGAGATTTTCAGAGCGACTAAAAGCGATACCTTGGAGGATGAGTATATTGTGTAATGTTGGGAAGAGATAAAGCGGAAGAGGAGAAGCGGAAAAAGGAAGAGCTAATGAAGAAAAGGAGAAAGGAAATGGAGGAGCGAAAAGAAAATAAAAAGAGGAGGAACAACGACTAGAAATCAAGCGATAGAAATTGAGCTTAGTGGAAGAGCAGGCGGAATTGGCGAAAGCGAATGGGGCCCTGTTGCAAGCCCTCAGACATCCAGCCGCCTAAACTGAAAGACCTGATGTCAGCTTTAACAATGGGAGAATATCGGGCTCTTTCTATTCTATTTTGAGAGCTTATGTAAAAAATGTGGCGCTCTAATCCAAGTTTTGCATAGATTATTACAAATTTATTTGCATAAACAAAGTAGGGATTATGAAGGAACTCAGCTTGACCACACCTGCGGTATTTTACTGTTGGGCCGAACGGCTAGTGGCAACTGGTGATAACTGTAGTAATAGATCATAGTTGATGCTGGTAGCGGCTTGAACAGGGTTATTAACAGTTTGCACCCCAAACAGTTCGCGTATGAAGCCTGGCAACAACTGTGATTCCTCGGCATCAATATCAAAGTCACCACAGATGATGAAAGGAGCGTCATCTTGCGCAGTTAGCTTTCTCGCGTGCCTCTTTTGAAGTCATTCGCTTTCTCATAGAAAGCTTTCCCCGCGATCTGCAGCGGCGCTCCTGAACGGTTCCGCCCATTAAGAGCGTGAATATGTGACATTATAGCGTCGTAGCAACACAGGTGGCTCTCGAATGATGGTTCATTCGCGCGCATATGGCTCCTTTTGAGCAAGTGTCACCATCTGGCGGCAGTGACGTAATAAAACAAACTTTCGGTGCACGTTAACTGCACCAGAAAGCACTACTAGCTCATCCTGCGCACTGGGCTATAAGTTTATTAAGACTAAAAATCATGTACCTTGGCAGTCTCAGCTAAGTTTAAGAATACTATTCACAGTTAGAACCTATTACCCTGGCAGTCTCAGCAAAGTTTAAAAATACTATTCACAGTTAGAACCTGCGTCACACGCAGGTTCTAACTGTGAATAGTTTAAAAATACTATTCACAGTTAGAACCTGCGTCTCTCATAGCCTAAGTTGCTTTGGGACGTTAAACCCCACAAAACCAACCAAACAGTTAGAACCTATTTACTAGATATTATTTTTAAGTAACACTTATAACAACACAGGAGGATTTCTAGAAATCCTTTGACAGTAACAGGTCGATGTGGCGAGGTCGATCAGCCTTTGTGGATCGAACCGTGACGGACAATAAACAGTGCTCTAAAAACATAATTTCTTCAGAGGACATGTAACAAATCAGCCTTTGCTAGTAAGCAATTGCAAGTTTTGATAAAAAGTATCTGCCGTAATGCTCAAGCGTCTGAATTGACACACTTGTTAGCGGATAAATATTTTCACACTGCGGGCTATAGCTTAGTGGAATTAGAAACGTGGAAAAAAAGCCAGCACTCTATAACATTTTACAGGCGAAACATTGCCTTGCGATTAGACTTGTACCACTAGAAGCGCATATTTATAAAGACATCTCTTATTTCATCAGGATGCCATTACGGAAACCGTGACTATGCTAATGGCACTACAAAAACCACAAAAGACTGTACACAAGTCACGTGCACAAATGGCCTAATAGAAGTTCAAAAGTGAGTATATAACAAACAAATATTCAGTACCTTTTTTAATCGCTCAGTACATCTTAAATATTAGCGTAGATAATATAGAAGTTTTTGAACAAAAAAAAAAAAAGACGCCTTTGAGTTTGGAACCTTTCGCCGAGAATTTATTTCAAACCTTGACTGTTCATTGAGGCATTGTGATAAATGTTATATTGCTATATTCTGATCTGAATTCTCCAGTTTAATCTTACAATCATTGCTTTTGAATCTCATTATGATAAAAAAACAGTCCTTGAAATAACTGAATTTCAATGCTAGCAGTAGTTTGCGATAAGTGGTCGTGAAAAAAGCATTTTTTGGGGCAAAAGTGCGTTTTTACCAAACATGAATCATTGGCCAAAAGTGCAATTGTGTGTTTCTAAAGTTAGGTACAGCCTTGAAACCTACCACGTAAACCAGAATATTTCGAACTTATTTTTTATTTATTATTACATGTATCTCTAAAATAATGGAGGAAGCAATTTTTCTGTATACAAGAAGGATAGGGAGACGAGGTCCCTAAAGGAAATGAGATGCTCCACAGTGATGGCGAAATTAATGGCTATCCGCTTCACTACAAGTGTGCGCTGCTGAATAATTAGGGCCGCAAATTTTTTGTTTCCATAATAAATTACCGGTCTTGCGGCTAACACTTTTACCCTCTACGACATCTGATGGCATATCATAGGGCTTAGCGACATATGAAACAGCGAGGTGCATGCAGTGTTATCGTGTAGGCAAGTCCATGATAGCTTTGGTTAACCCGCCACTCCAACAAGGTGCGGAAATCCTGATTTATAGAAATTATAGCATGAAAAGTAATCAAATGGTTTGTCATGGATAACACAGTAGAAAAAACTGTAATTGACCTTCCTAAGACGTTCAAATGAAAGGTTCATAGATCCAAAAAGGAAGAAATTAATCCAAAAGCTCATCGAACCGATCAAATTGTAAATCATAAAGGCAAAAATTCACTGTGCATTACTGATAGATACTCCTAGGCGTGATCGTTAGAAAGCATGGTGTAGGCTTTGTGGAGACCAGCGGTGCATATTAGCAAAGTTTGGAGATCGAAATGGTCTAAGGGTGATGGCTGTTTTCTTCATAAAAGGCATTATCATAATAGGATGCAGAAGGTAGGAGACAGAAATATGCAGTGTTTTTTGTACAAATCTTGCCGTATTTCTGGTTGTGAGCGGCTAAAAGCGATGCATTGTGGTGACCGTAGCACGGTAACACATCAGAACATCACAAACCTAAATAGGTAATCGATAAGTGTTAAGAAGTAAATCCCTAAATATATGAGAAGGAAGCGGGAACGAAAATAAATAACAATAAAGCAATAACTACTCACCGCCACCCACACATCCATACGGCTATAAAGGAAGGTATAAAACTTTCACAGGAAGTTTGAAGTTAAAGCAATAATCCTATTTATTCGGGGATCAAACCGGCCATCACTGTCTTTCCAGGGTAGTAGCCCTACCAACTGAGCTAATCAGGACGGCCAGCACTTCAGATGGGCGAGAGTGAATTCATCAATAACTCGAATTTCAATTTGCTCTCGCCGTACCATATAATCTGCTAGCCGTCCTGGTTAGCTCAGTTGGTAGTGCGACTGCCCCGGAAAGACGCTGGTGCCGGGATGAATCCCCGGATTAGGACGAATTTATTTTTTAGCTACGAAGATTCTGAGAAAGCTGTATAGCTTTCCTTTGTAGCCGTATGGCTACGTTTCGGTGAATGTCAATGAGTAATTACTCCTTTAATAGAAAACTACACAACCTTGGGGGATTTCCCTAAATATTTGACCAACATCATTCCCACTACGAGTTTATAGATCAATTCACTCTCGCCCTACCATCTGATCTGCTAGCCGTCCGGGTTAGCACAGTCAGTAGAGCGACTGGCCTGGAAAGGCGGTGGTGCCGGGTTGAATTCCTGACCAGGTCGAATTTTTCTTTAACTACCAAATTTCTGAGAATGTTGTATAGCTTTCCTTTGCAGCCGTATGGCTGCGCTTGTGTTGATGTCAATCAGTAATTACTCCCTTATTAGAAATCGAAAGTAAAGTGTCGCACATTTAGGAAAATCTCTCTAAAGCGGAGTAGATTTGTAGTAAGGGAATTATTACGCATTCATATCTTGCAAAACATAGCAATATGTCTACAATGGAAAGCTGTACATCTTTCCTTAGTAGCCGTATGCCTGCCTTTGGGTGGACTTAAATAAGTAGTTAGTCTCATATTACAAATATGTAGCACCCCGTTCTATTTGGCAAAATATTCTAGTAAAATAAACTTCCGATCACCCAAAACGAAAATATATATCTGTAATTGAAGGGCGACGACATTTGTGGTTAAGCGTGCAGATAATCACAATTTCACAGACGTCATAATTCCAAACGCAAAAGCTTTACACCGTACGACATAACCAGTAAAGTTAGTGTAAAGGTGTGTCAGTAAAGAAAGAATCTGACGAAATATGTGCTACATCACTAAAGGACTTAACACAAAATTTCATTTGGTACTCTATAAGCGCATTTTTAATAACGCTTGGTTATTTGTAGCTTGCAGCATAATATAAGGAAACCTTCATTATTATTCAAAGTGTAGAGAATGCTGAGCCTGGTCATAAAGGAGCTAAATGCATTAATGAGATATATGCCGTCACAGAAAAATTTCGTACAAGTATTACTAACTTGCGTGAGACAGGTGGTAGCCAGGAGAGAGAGTGAAATAGTAGAACATAAAGGAGGGCAGGTTAACTAGCCGATAACCAGTAGGATACCCTATAGGTGGGGACGGGAATAAAGGGAGATAAACGAAAGAAAAAGCTGCCAGGAAAGTAGTATTTCAGCAGCGCATGCCACACGCGGACAGAGGAGAAGAAAACACACACACGAGCGCTCGTGTGTGTGTTTTCTTGTTTTCTTTCCGTGTGTAGCATGTGCTGTTGAAATACATAATGGAAAGCCAGCTAGCCCGTCAGCTTACTCTTTACTCTTAGTCGCTGTCCAGAGATCTGTAGTAAAAGGCGTAGAGGGCATACACTTAAAGCCAGGAGATTTAGCTAGTTTCATGCGCAATGCAAAGTGATTGGGATGATAATGAGACTAGCAGTAGTAACAGCAATTAATCATTGATTTGGAAACACAGTAGACGTAAAGAATGCTCTTCAAGGAATCCAAAGCAGCAAACAGCTGCTGGTGGTTATTTAACAGCATATGACATGAGAACTGTGGAATATTTTCTCACAATACCTGATTACCATTTTCTAGAATTGCATTACGACGACGAGCGTGCTACAAACTTGGGGAATTCCTTAAACTGAATATTTAGGAAAGGGATGTCAAGAATTGTGACATTACGAAAATGCTCTGGTACTTTTCTTGGCATGCACGGCATTTACAAGAAATCGAGATAACCACAAGTCTTAAATCCCTCCTTACCATTCAAGCATTCTTAAAAGAAACGGTGGGATAGATTGCGTTCCCACAACCAATAATGCTATCGAGAAGCGCGTTAAATCTAACCAACCCTTAACTCAGCCTTCATATATTGCGACACGAACTTCTAAGTCGAAGTGTAAGAAGACTTGTATGCATCACAAATCATGGTGTAGAAAAGAAGCACTCCAATATACATGATAATATGAAGGTGTCGAAGATCCATTCATCGTCGAAAGGGAAAGTGATTGACCTCCGGTCAAGAAAGAGATCTAGCAAGTAGTAAAATATTATTCTTGTTTTAAAGTGTGCATAAACAGGCTTTCATGCCCGATACCTCAGCTCTGCAAGATTTATCCGTGTGCTCAGTTGTGATATCACGGAGGCAGTTACGTGATCGTGTGATACGAAAAACAAATATTTGCTCTCTGTCTTTTTGTAAGGGGAAATGTTCCTCGTACGGACCGTTGTGTATGCTGCCGAATATGCCCCAAGTAACACAGATTAGAGCACCACATTAACCAAGCCGTACTAACATACCTGCATGCCCTAGGACCAGTGCGTGGAACTGGAGATCGAAGAATCCTCGAAGTGTGGATTGAAATGTCATCATCCCGGCTTAGTAGCGAAGCCCTTGTCGTCAGCGCCTGCCATTTTGGCGAAGCATGCGGCCACGTGACGTAACATAATATGCTGATCATTGGCCTCCTGTCAGAGACAGACTTTTAAACGAGACCGCAATATATGCTGAGTAAGTTGCCAGAAATGACAAAGTCCCTCTATAAGGGAGCCCTACTAAGATCCGCCTGTATATCTCGGCATAGAAAAGCCCTCCCTCTGGGATGGACCACCTAGTTCTCAATAGTCGCCCACGCTTTGAAATTAGTCGGAGAATAGATCTTCAAATTGACATTGACAATGTATACGGATCATAGGTATAATGTACCAAACTGAACATGAACCGAGCTGAATAGATTTTACAGCTGCCTCCTTTACAAACAGCATTAATCTAGCACATTTGCCTTACAATGCAGAAAATATGAGGGCAATTTAAACTACTTAATTTAAACGATCAATAATGGGAAAGAACATCATAGACCTAAGTAGAACAAACAGAAAATGATCCAATTATCGGCAAAAAAAAAATAATACTCAGGTCCTGAATAAATTATGAATCGGTGTTTGGAGTGTATGTATTATGAAGGCTAGGTAACCGAATGCTAGTACGGGTAACGGACTGCATTTTAAGAGTAGGTAGCGAAGAAAACCAGCTGCTAGACAGACGGGCGAGTTAAAATATCTTTTTGGGGGGTAAGCTTGGCTGAGTTGGCGGAGTGGTTATAAGAATATGGCCGAGACCTTGCCTTGGCGGTGGGCTTGGGCTAAGGTTCGTGTGCACTGAAAATTAAGAAGATTGTGAAAAAAAAAATTGTCGTGAGCGTTACGTCCAGCTTACAGCTAGTTATAGCACAAAATAAAACATAGTCAGGATATGTTGCATTCATTTGTCACCGAAGTTTCCTTGCGACACTTTGTGGCTACGAGCCAAATAAATGGCCAATGATTATTTCTATCAAGTATTATTATAATCAGGTAGCCTGCTATATTCACACGACTCTATAATGCTAGCGTCTAATATTGCTCGTTACTGATAGATTTTTTTAAGGAAGTGATTACAATGTGCATGCGGGAACACTGTCCAAGTAAAGGCCTTCAAAATAGTATCAGAATCCCCTGGATCGGATTAGAGCAAAGTGCGGTCTCAGTGATTATAGCGGGCAGATTTTGCTATCGTGAATTGAAAATTCTTAAAATACATCAAATACTCTACACGTACCTGCCGATTTACGAATTCTTAATTTATGCCTAGTTGCACGGACGGTCCGTGGACAGTGATTGAAGAAAGACATGCTGGACATACCATTGAAGAATTTCCTGACTGCTGTCGGCTAAAGGGGGTTTCTCACCGCTCATAACTACCACTGGATACTACTGCTGGTACAAAGGCACATGAATGAAAAATTTCACAAAATACAAAGAAATAAATGTTGAACTGGAACTTGACTCGAACTCTTTTTTTAAAGCTTAAAAAGTGAAAATGCAAACAACTATAGAAGCAAAATGCGTCTGCAAATTCTCTTAGGAAAAAGATAAAAACAATGCCTTCAATGCCAAATGAAAATTGTGCACATCTGCCCGAGTATGAATTAGGGTAAGGGCGCAGATCAAGGCCTAAGTCAATTTAGTACTTGAAATGTCCCCTTGACTGGAAATGCGCCAGCTAATGAAAGTGCGGGGTCCTTATGCAAATATGCTGCATAATTGGTGTATAGGTGAAATGTTCGCGCGCAGAGTTCTACAGGGTGCCAGCTCTCCTTTGCAAAAATGACGTCCGCAATTGAGAATGAACCGATAGGGATAATTGTTAAGGCGGCAAATATTGGTAGAAGCCCAGATAATTTTAGGGGTCCACAGTGAAAGAGACTGACGGGAACTTAGCTGTGACTACGAAAGCCCTGTTGAAAGAGAACAAAACGAGCAAGGGTTGAGTGGCAGTCCTAGCTCGCTAGCTGCAGCTTCAAACTTTTGATTCAACCATAGCTGATCAACATCATCTCAGTACAAATCTGCCACCACGAAAACTTCCCTGCAAGCTGTCGCCCATGAGGAATTCTCAGTGTTTTTTTTTTCTTTTTAGCCACATAAGGCTGCTCTTTCTCTACCCAGAGTCAGCTAATACAAACGTTTCTTGCACTCTCTGGAAGTACCCAATGATTTGTCAAATATTTAATCTAAACGAATTTAGTCATCCTGGAAACGATCCAAAACAGAGAGGATCGTTACATTACACTAATTTTTCTATAACAGCTTAGGAAATACTAAATTTTCTCTCTTTCTCGAGGAATAAAATGTTCATTTTTCGATTGTTGTTTTATTTCTGTTTAATAAACATAATAATAATCAACAAGAACCAGAAAAATATTCAAGAACACCCTGTTATCTCTTGTAGTTTTCGTAGCACCTTCCTTCATTACACACCGCCGCCTTAATTTTTATCATCTGTCTGTTGTCTTTTCAACGTAGAGCGCGTAGTGATTGCGCTCCTCAGTTACCTTAGGAAAACCTGATTTAAATTTCATCAAAATCACATAGAAATAATTCAGGCTTTGAATTAGTCCACACATAAATACGAGCTTTTATCTGGAATGATCGTGTAGATATAACCGCATCCTACTGCAACTAAGGTAACTGCAGTATTTGCTGCAGTAACCTTCCCTCAGAAGCTCTACTCTCATTCTGACAGTAATTCTCTTCTCCACAGCTCGTTTTCTTTTACCTTTCTCACGATAGTATTTTTTTTTGCCCATTTATACAGTGAACGTTTTACTTATGAACAGTCCTTTTTGTATAGATCTCTAATTGCGGTTCGCGACTCAGATGCTACAATTTATTTTATCCTTTTATATATCTCGTACTTACATATATGCGCTGACGTGGTTTCAGTTTTTAGTATTTCCTTGTACAAATTGTCGTCTTGTATCTGGTATCAACGACAAGCGTTTTCATTGTTACTTTCGTAGCTTTTGTCCTTTTTACTGAGAGCAAAACAGCGCAAACTTCACAACGGACAGAGAAGGGCAGACGAGACACAGGCGCTGACTAACAACTGAAGGTTTATTGTTCTGACACCTCGGAATATATACAGCAAGCATCAAAAACAAGAAGAACAACAAGGCCTGATAGACACTCATCTCAGCCAGACATCAAGCAGGAGCACCAAGATCATCCAACACCCGATAGGAAAAGCAACTCCTTATCTAGAAGGGCTACGGAGGGAATGCTTACACAGCTGTCTTTTAGGTTTGCAATTTTTTTTTTGCCTCGATTATTTCTCGCGTGATTTTGTCACCGCGCCTGCGCAGCACGCTCGTGTTACGCAATTCAGGTGTGCATTTACAATCTCGGCAGTGCACACCCAGATGGCCCGAGATCTGCTCTGTCACATTGTAGTTGTGCTCCAATAATCTTTTATTAAGACATCTGCCGGTTTGGCCTATGTACGCATGGCCACAAGACAAAGGGATCGAATAAACGACGCCTTCCGCACACGAGACGAAGCGATCGCGATGGTTTGTGCTGCAACCGATGTGTTTTCGACCCATCCCATTCACTCGCTTGCAAAGACTTGACAAGCGGTCCGGACCCGAAAAAACAACATCTACTCCAACCCATCTTCCTATATTTCTCAAGTTGTGTGAAATCCCGTGCGCGTAGGGAATGACTGCGATCTTCTTATCCCTGTCTCTACTGCCTGTTTCTTTAGTTTTTAACATAGCCTCAGCTACTGAGGATAATAACGCCTGTAGATAACCTGCCTGCACTAGTCGGCGCGTCTGGTTTAAAAAGATATCTTCCAGCTTGTGGTTGCACAATTTCTTGACTGAATTGTAGAAGCAAGAATTGATGATGCTGATCTTAACCAACTTCGAGTGCGCTGAAGTAAATGGCAGAAGGGGTTTGTTGGCGCAAGGCTCAAAGGCTCAGCACACATGATTGGGGTTGAAATATAGTCCTAGTTCTAAAAACCGTATGAATCCATTAGTTGGTAGCTCGTGCGTGACAATCAAAGGGCTCAGAATGCTTGAAAAACTACGAACATTGGAAGCTTCGGACGGGAGGGAGTCCTGTTCGCACTCTAGGAACACAAGATAATCGTCGTCAAATCGAAATATCTGCTTCACAGTGCTGTCATCAAAGGACCTGCGTAACGCCCGGTCTTGCATGGCTAAGTATAGATCACTGAGGACCGGTGCAATGGACGAGCCTATACAGATACCATTTTGTTTTAATGAAAACCGAACCGTTCCATTCCGCGAAGGTCGATCTCAAATAAGTGGATAGTAGCTCGAGAAAGCCGTCAGTAGAAATGATAGTCGCGTTCTGGAATTTTACAGCTCTATGGTGGTCTATGCAGTCCTTGATGCAATTGATCAAGTCGTCATGAGGTATTGCATAGTATATGTCTTTTATGTCAGTGAAAAAACCTAATAACGCTCTTTCGGAGTTTCCTTTTAAAAACATGACCACAGGTTCTGCATTATTTACCAAAAAAGGGTCGTCAATAGTTAGTAGCTTAAGTTGCCTTTGTAAGAATGATGCAATAGATTTCTGCCAAGTCCCTGCTTCAGAAACAATGACACGGAATGGATGATCGACCTTATGGGTTTTAACCGAGAAAAACATTTCTAAGCACCAATACTTGTTGCTGTTCACTGCACTACATAACTTTTCGAGATTCAGGCGTTTACACCGTTTCATGGCCCTGCTTTTTACCTTTTTCAAGGACACGTTGCTGCATACATCAAAGGACGAACCTATGGCTTCAAGGGCCTTAGCCATGTAGTCGCCTTTCGGTAGAACTGCGAAACCGCCCTCCTTGTCCGCAGGGAGAAGGCAAAGTACATGTTCCTTGAGGTATGTCACCGTTTTCCCTAGAGGCAGTCTCTTGCTAGTCGAGGTGCAGCGAGTCAACACGTCTACGCCTTCGGAGACGCAACGATCTACCTCAGCCGCAGGAGCGAGTCTGGAGACCTGCCGGACCAAGCTTAGAAGTTCAGGAGCCGATCTCTTACGCTCAACTGCAAACTTGGGACCACGAGCCAGCACGTCGTAGACTGCTCTCGCAACCGCGGCATCACCCAGGAGGTGGGCGCGATTGGTGTCGGAGGGTGCTTTCTTCGGAACGAGCATTCGAAAACGTGGGAGTGTAAGCTGCCACAGGGCCTCTGTTGTCCTGTCCAAGATGCGGGAAAAATGACGGCATATTACCCCCGAGCCTCCGTTAGGCTTCGAAGCTTGCAACAGCAACCAAAGGTGGTCCTTGAACAGACGGCGTTGTCTGTGCAGTTCAGTCCGTACTAGTTTGCAAAACCGGATACCATGTCCAGCGGAGGGTGGAAAGCCTCCAAGCAAAGCCAGGAGTTCTGGTGGTGTAACCTTGTTGCGGATGCAGAAGCTGAGCAATCGCGCCCTGCACGAAACCGCTGCGATGAGTGGCACCAGGGAGTGCGGATCATGAAAGGCGAAGGAAGGGATGCCCGATGAACTAGAAATAAACTTGAAGAAAACATCTCGAGCTAGTTGGTTCATCACAGAGGAAAACAGCGCAAACTTCACAACGGACAGAGAAGGGCAGACGAGACACAGGCGCTGACTAACAACTGAAGGTTTATTGTTCTGACACCTCGGAATATATACAGCAAGCATCAAAAACAAGAATAACAACAAAGACTGATAGACACTCATCTGAGCCAGACATCAAGCAGGAGCACCAAGATCATCCAACACCCGATAGGAAAAGCAACTCCTTATCTAGAAGGGCTATGGAGGGAATGCTTACACAGCTGTCTTTTAGGTTTGCAATTTTTTCGGCCTCGATTATTTCTTGCGTGATTTTATCACCGCACCTGCGCAGCACGCTCGTGTTAAGCAATTCAGGTGTGCATTTACAAGCTCGGCAGTGTACACCCAGATGGCCCGACATCTGCTCTGTCACATTGTAGTTGTGCTCCAAAAATCTTTTATCAAGACATCTGCCGGTTTGGCCTATGTACGCATGGCCACAAGACAAGGGGATCGAATAAACGACGCCTTCCGCACACGAGACGAAGCGATCGCGATGGTTTGTGGTGCAACCGATGTGTTTTCGACCCATCCCATTCACTCGCTTGCAAAGACTTGACAAGCGGTCCGGAGCCGAAAAAACAACATCTACTGCAACCCTTCTTCCTATCTTTCTCAAGTTGTGTGAAATCCCGTGCGCGTAGGGAATGACTGCGATCTTCTTATCGCTGTCTCTACTGACTGTTTCTTTAGTATTTAACATAGCCTCAGCTACTGAGGATAATAGCGCCGGTGGATAACCAGCCTGCACTAGTCGGCGCGTCTGGTTTAAAAAGATATCTTCCAGCTTGTGGTTGCACGATTTCTTGACTGAATTGTAGAAGCAAGAATTGATGATGCTGCGCTTAACCAACTTCGAGTGCGCTGAAGTAAATGGCAGAAGGGGTTTGTTGGCGCGATGCTCAAAGGCCCAGCACACATGATTGGGGTTGAAATATAGTCCTAGTTCTAAAAACCGTATGAATCCATTAGTTGGCAGTTCGTGCATGACAATCAAAGGGCTCAGAATGCTTGAAAAACTACGAACAACATTGGAAGATTCGGACGGGAGGGCGTCCTGTTCGCACTCTAGGAACGCAAGATAATCGTCGACAAATCGAGATATCTGCTTCACAGTGCTGCCATCAAAGGACCTGCGTAACGCCCGGTCTTGCATGGCTAAGTATAGATCACTGAGGAAAGAATGCAGAACCTGTGGTCACGTTTTTAAAAGGAAACTCCGAAGGAGCGTTATTAGGTTTTTCCATTGACATAAAAGACCTGTACTATGCCATACCTCATGACGACTTGATCAATTGCATCAAGGATTGCATAGACCAGCATGGAGCTGTAAAATTCCAGAACGCGACTAGCATTTCTACTGACGGCTTTCTCGAGCTACTATCCACTTATTTGAGATCGACCTTCGCGGAATGGAACGGTTCGGTTTTCATTCAAAAAAATGGTATCTGTAAAGGCTCGTCCATTGCACCGGTCCTCAGTGACCTATACTTAGCCATGCAAGAACGGGCGTTACGCAGGTCCTTTGATGGCAGCACTGTGAAGCAGGTATTTCGATTTGTCGACGATTATTTTGTGTTCCTAGAGTGCGAACAGGACGCCCTCCCGTCCGAAGCTTTCAATGTTGTTCGTAGTTTTTCAAGCATCCTGAGCCCTTTGGTTGTCACGCACGAACTGCCAACTAATGGATTCATACGATTTTTAGAACTAGGACTATATTTCAACCCCAATCATGTGTGCTGGGCCTTTGAGCCTCGCGCCAACAAACCCCTTCTGCCATTTACTTCAGCGCACTCGAAGTTGATTAAGCGCAGCATCATCAATTCTTCCTTCTACAATTCAGTCAAGAAATCGTGCAACCACAAGCTGGAAGATATCTTTTTAAACCAGACGCGTCGACTAGTGCAGGCTGGTTATCCACCGGCGCTATTATCCTCAGTAGCTGAGGATATGTTAAAAACTAAAGAAACAGTCAGTAGAGACAGGGATAAGAAGATCGCAGTCATTCCCTACGCGCACGGGATTTAACACAACTTGAGAAAGATAGGAAGAAGGGTTGGAGTAGATGTTGTTTTTTCGGATCCGGACCGCTTTCAAGTCTTTGCAAGCGAGTGAATGGGATGGGTCGAAAACACATTGGTTGCGCCACAAACCATCGCGATCGCTTCGTCTCGTGTGCGGAAAACGTCGTTTTCTCGATCCCTTTGTCTTGTGGCCATGCGTACATAGACCAATCCGGCAGATGTCTTAATAAAAGATTATTGGAGCACCACTACAATGTGACAGAGCAGATCTCGGGCCATCTGGGTGTACACTGCCGAGATTGTAAATGCACACCTGAACTGCGTAACACGAGCGTGCTGCGCAGGTGCGGTGAGAAAATCACGCGAGAAATAATCGAGGCCGAAAAAATTGCAAACCTATAAGACAGCTGCGTAAGCATTCCCTCCATAGCCCTTCTAGATAAGAAGTTGCTTTTCCTATCGGGTGTTGGATGATCATGGTGCTCCTGCTTGATGTCTGGCTGAGATGAGTGTCTATCAGGCTTTGTTGTTCTTCTTGTTTTTGATGCTTGCTGTATATATTCCGAGGTGTCAGAACAATAAACCTTCAGTTGTTAGTCAGCGCCTGTGTCTCGTCTGCCGTTCTCTGTCCGTTGTGAAGTTTGCGCTGTTTTCCTCTGTGATGAACCAACTAGCTCGAGATGTTTTCTTCAGGCCTTTTTACTCAATGCCATTTGCTCCCTATAATATATTGGCTGGGTGTGCGTGATTTGAGGCCCGAAAAATGAGTCACGATATTATTACCGGGAAACACGTGACCGATGAAGTGGTGCGTTCAGACGAAGACGACGATCGAGGAACGCGCGGACGACGAAGTGTTCTAGAAGACGATGTTGAGAGTGCGGGTGCAGCACGGCCCCTGAAGACTTTGCGCCGAGTTTCGCCCATCGCAGCGCAAGCTACATTAAATACATCTCCGTATATCCTAGTGGAGGTAGTGGGTTCGACACGATCTGACGCTGGATCTCCGCAACGGCCTTCATCTCGGAACCGTCACGACGACAAACGACGTGGTATCCACCTGCCTCTGCATCTCGTACTGTTGCCGTGGCCCACCCCCATGACCCTGGGCAATTCTGCGGTACCGATGAGGTGGATGTCGAGTACTGGCGTTCGCTTTATGAGCGTGTTAGCCAGCACAACAGGTGGGACGTCACGCTGATGCTGGCCAATGCTATCTTCTACCTCACTGGCACGGCACGCGTGTGGTTCGAAACACACGAAGCAGATATTCCGTCGTGGGATGTTTGCAAAGAAAAACTCCGAGACCTGTTTGGAAAGCCTGTTCGCCGTCAGATCGCCACCAAGAGGGACCACATCACTCGGGCCCAGACATGAACCGAGCCTTATATCACCTACATTCAAGACGTTTTGGCCCTGTGCCGATAGGTTGATAAAGACACGACGGAAGCTGATAAAGTGGGGCACATCCTCAAAGGCATAGCCGACGATGCCTTTAATATTCTGCTCTGTCGGGACTGTTCTACGGTTGACTTCGTTCTACAGGTTTGTCGACGCTTCGAGCAGGCCGCATTGAACATCGCTTCGACCGGCTCCCCAAAACCGCCCCTAGCTCCACGTGCGAGAATCTACAGACCCTAAGGCGGCCTTCAAACCCTGAAAACGTTACTTGCATCGTTCGAAGTGAACTGGAAGCCCTCGCTCCTGCTGCATCCAACCCACTCATCTTGGACAGAAACATAGCGACTATATCTCTTATTCAAGCCGTCATCCGTCAAGAGGTTGCCAAATTGGGTGTCCCCTGTAGCCGCACCGTGGAACACCAGAGTTCGAACCCCGTTCCTCCAATGATCGCTTCTACTACGCCCCGCAACAACTACACGTCGCGTTACCGATACCGCAATCCCGATTAGTGACGTACCCCTGACGATCGGCCAGTCTGTTTCACGTGCTCGCGTATTGGCCAATCTCTCGCCACTGCCGCAGCCACTGGTATTTACCACCTCGACCTTTAATTTACGTTGACCGCTACTCCGACTACGGCCACCGCCGTTTCCCGCCTCGTTATGAAGCGCCCCGCACCGCGACCACTCCGCCTCTTTCTGTGGCCAGTCGCTCCCCTTCCCCACCAGCCCACCGTTCCCATTCACCCCTTCCTCGTCGTAGTTCCTCACCATCCTCCGCTGGCCACTTCATAGGAAACTAGCTAATGCAGCTCCCGGAGATGATGCTGCATCAGTACCCCGACCTGGAAATCCTGTCCTGCCCATTTCTTCACCCTGTAACCTCCTCTCCCTGTTCGTGGATGGTGTTTCTGTCTCTGCCCTCATTGACACTGACGCCCAAGTCTCGATCATGAGCTCATCTTTTTGCCGCCACCTCAAAAAAGTAAAGACCCCCACCACTTCGCCCACCGTTCGTGTTGCCGATGGCTGTACCACTGCCATCACTGGCCTATGCACTGCCAGAGTCACCCTTGCCGGTCATCGCATTCCTGTTGTGTTCACCGTCCTCAATCAGTGCCCTCACAATGTGATTCTCGGTCTTCAATTTTAACGGCCCATTTTGCTCTTATCGACTGCTCCAACGGCCGTCTTCGTTTGGACCTACCTGTCTGCTCAGAACATCCTCAATCTACACTCCGCCTTCGCTCCACTGAGTTTGCTCGTCTGCCCCCTGACTGTGCTGTTTACGTACCTCTCCCCCTCTCCTGCCTGGACCTGACGGTGACTATGTTGCTTGCCCCATCACCGAGGTCTTGCTCGACCGAAACGTCGTTCTTCCTCACCTCATCGTCCGCGTTACCTAGAATAGCACCTACATCCCTATCCTGAACTTCAGTCTGTCGGGCCAAGTTCTCCCCTAAGGAATATACCTTGCTACCTTGTCCCCGCTCACAGACTGCACCATTTCTGTACTCGCACCTGGCCCACCTTCAAGCGCCCTTCAAGCACCCGTATTCCCCACCACCATTACCGACCTTATTTCCGCGATGATTGCCTTCGACCTCAGCCTAGAACACACTCAGGACCTGCATAACCTTTTGTTGTTCTTCA
Organism: Amblyomma maculatum; assembly: GCA_023969395.1. Classification (NCBI taxonomy): domain Eukaryota; kingdom Metazoa; phylum Arthropoda; class Arachnida; order Ixodida; family Ixodidae; genus Amblyomma; species Amblyomma maculatum. The sequence continues at coordinate 77,348 of JAJIZL010029928.1, read as the reverse complement.
TCGACATATTTGACTTTGCCACCGGTTCTCTGGGCCAAACATCAGTTGTGACTCACCGCATTAACACCGGCGATGCAGGACCTGTACATCGGAGGCCTTATCGTGTGTCCCTTCCTGTGCGCCAAGTCATCCAGCAGGAGGTCGACAAGATGTTGGCAAACAATATCATCGAACCTTCGAACAGCCCCTGGGCATCTCCTGTCGTGCTCTTTAGAAAGAAAGACAACAGTTAGCGCGTTTGCGTCGACTATTGTCATCTGAACAAGATTATAAAGAAGGATGTCTACCCGCTTCCACGAATAGACGATGCCTTGGATTGCTTACATGGAGCCCGCTGCTTTTCCTTCATCGATCTTCGTAGCGGATGCTGGCAAATCTCTGTTGACGAACTAGATCGTGAGAAGACAGCTTTCGTCACACCCGATGAACTTTACCAATTTAAGGTTATGCCTTTTTGACTTTGTAACGCCCCTGCCATGTTTGAACGGATGATGTACTCCTTACCCCGCGGCTTCAAATGGAAGACTTGTGTCTGTTACTTGCATGACGTAATTGTCTTCGCGTCCTCATTTGAAAGGCACCTCCGTCGTCTTTCTTTCATCTTGGCACTTTTCCGCCATGCCGGACTCCAACTGAACTCAAGGAAGTGCAGTTTTGGACGCCGCGTACTTAACCTGCTTGGCCATTTGGTGAATGCCACCAGTGTGCACCCCGATCCCGACAAAGTTCGCACTGTCAGTGCTCTTCCATCTCCCCGTCCACCCCGTGATGTCCGGAGTTTTATAGACCGTTTTATCAAGGGCGCTGCCGGACGGTGGATGGATGGAATATAGGAGCGTCCCCTTTGAAACGGGGTGGTAGCAGTAGCTATCATGCTCATTTTTCTCCATATATCTTAATTATTGATCTAGAATGGTTAACTAAGCCATCATTCTATTTATTAAATTTTTGTTCCTACATTACTAACATTATGTCACTTCTCTGCTTTTAAGCCACCTATCTTCCAGTCGTTTTTTGCTAGTTTCCACCGCCGGTTTATTCACCCGGCCACTGGTATCTCTAAACCCCAGAGCTTCAGGAACAGTGATTGCGCCTGCATCAACTTCCGGATGGATACCATTGCATTCGAGTATAATATGGTCAATTGTTTCACTGGAGTTTCCACATACAGCACATGTGTCATCTCCATTGTTAAATTTCTTTTTGTAGCTGCATGTTCTAAGGCACCCTGATCTAACTTCGAAAAGTAGGGCACTGCCTCTTGAGTTATCAAAAAAATCTTCCTTCCTGATCTGCATTTTTTACTTTCGGTATAATTCCACACTCTGTTTCTTTTCCATCGAATTTATCCAATTTTTACCTTCTGTGATTTTCACCTGTTGCTTAATGCTCTTTATTTCTCCGTCCTTGTTACTAGCATACTTACTAGTCAGTTTCCTCGTTCTTTTCCTCCATTGTGAGTCAACGCTTTTTAAGTACAGGTATTTAAATACTTTAGCTGCCCATCTGTTACTGTCCAATTTCCTCAGGCGTTCCTCAGATAATATTTTACTCTGAGCTTCCCGTACTTCGAAAGATGCCCAGCCCATATCTCCCTGTACCGCCTCATTTGTAGTTTTGCCGTGGGCACCTAGTGCTAATCGTCCAACGGATCTCTGATTTGTTTCTAATGTCGACTGTACCTCTGATTTTAGGCACAAAACAGCATTTCCGAAAGTAAGTCCGGGCACCATAATTCCTTTCCAAATACCCCTCAAAAACTCATACCTATTGTATCCCCACAATGCCTTATGCTTCATTTTCCCGGCATTCCTTCGCTCTTTGGCTTTGAGTGATTTCTCTTACTTTCCAATGTATGCCAATCCTTCGTTTACCCATACCCCCAGATATTTATATTCAGCTACTCTAGGTATTTCAAGGACTTGTATTTTAAGACCCTGATCAGCTGAGCCGTTGAAAATCATCAGACCCGACTTAACGGCGCTGAAACTGAAGCCTAGAGCGTCCCTTTCGTCTCCGCAATACTTAACTAGAGTTTGCAATTCTTCCAGGCTCTCAGCTAGCAGCACAATATCGTCTGCATACATCAAACCGGGGAGGCGCTGCTCTACCGCCTTTCCACCTACTCTATATGACAGGTTAAAACCTAGGTTACTGTCTTGTATCCTCCGTTCCAGGTTTATCATATAAAGCATGAACAGCACCGGTGATAGAGGACAGCCTTGTCGTAATCCTTTGCATACTTTGACATCCTCCGTACTTCTTATCCCTTCCCACGTAATTTCTACTTTGTTATCCCGGTATATTTCCTATAGGAACTCTATTATCTCATAACCGATACCTTCTTCTTTTAATATGTTCCACAGGAGTTCCCTGCTTACGTTGTCGTACGCCCCGTTTATGTCCAGGAAGGCCAAATACAAAGGTCTATTTTCCACTCTAGATATTTCGATGCATTGGGTAAGCACGAACAGGCTATCATCTAAGCGCCTACCTTTTCTAAAGCCGTTCTGAAGTTCTCCGAGTATCTTGTTACTTTGTACCCATGCTTGCACCTTTAATTTCACCGCCTGCATGGCTAACCTGTACATAACAGATGTTATGGTAATCGGCCTGTAGGATTCTATGTGCATCCTGTCTCCTTTCCCTTTAAAGATCAAATTCATTTTACTCTGCCGCCAGCTGTCCCGAATTTGCTTATTCAATGACTGTTTCCAAAGCTTTTAACAACGTTTTCTTAATTTTTGGACCAAGTTCATTAATCAGCTTGAACGGAATTCCATCTATTCCTGTAGATGTGTTTTTAGGAATATTTTTTTTCGGCCTTTTTCCAGTTTAGATTGGTCAGTTCTAAGCTGCTTTGTATTCTGCTACCTTGTGTTGCTTCCTGATTTGCGGAGATTACCCTATCGTCCCTCCTAAATGACTCGGCTATAACTGATGTAATGTAGTTCACTGCGTTATCTTGAATCCGATCCTGCTTTCGTTGATTCTTCTTCCCTAGCCAGCTTATATGGTTCCAGAATTTCCTTGCTCCGCCTCTAGAGGCATCGTGTATATCAGCCATCCAGCGATCGGTGGACTGTCTTATTTTACTTTGGACGAGGGCCTGCACTTGAAGTTTCTTTTGTCGATAGGATTCCCATTTTTGGTCGATTTCCTCCATGTTTTACTTGTGCCTCCTTTGCCATTCGGTGTTCCCTTGAAGCAGCCTGTCGTTGTTCAATAGCTTCCCTGATCTCCTTATTCCACCAGCTCCGTGGCTTCCATGCCATTTTGTGTATGTGGCGCCATCTAGCGGCCGAGTTGTGAACAACCGCCATGCTGGTATGTGGGGTCCCATCCGCGGAACAGGTGACAAGTAGCGTAAATCTGCATTCTGGAGCTTTCGCGTGCAAAGTTTTGCTTTCTGAAAGTACCTAGCTGAAAGATTCGGTCAGAAATGACAAAAAATTATCCTCCTGATCGGGTCGGCTCAAGGCGACAAGCCTGATTACAATTAGTGCGTAACTTTTATGTGGCACAGAGAGGCGGCGGCGCACCACTGGCAGTGATGGCAGCTTTCGATCTTTTTATTCTTAAATGATTTCTAGAGACGGCTCACCGTAATAATTTGAGGAAAGAAAGAAAGCGAATGTAGCCGTTTCATGTCACGTTTAGGAGTAATGCTAATCGCGCTAGATTTGTTGGGTCAACCGATCATTCATATACTCTTTACTGCTTGAGCGACTACTGCGGAAGTTCCCACACCTCCACTGGGCTTCTATTCTTAAATATCCATTATCCATTTTGGATTCATTTACTCTACCCTGGTTACTTTTGTTGCGTGACAATCAGGCAGGGTGTTCAAGCGTCCACTACCAGGCACTCGGATTTCAGCAATGCCTACATGACTCAACCACCTGTTTGCCGGTATGTGCGGGGAGTGGCGATGACTTGTCAATGGCGGGAGCTGCTATCCTGCAATTTCTCTGACTGGGCGTTAGTTGCGTTTGTCTGACGCTGCCGTCATGCTGACATTAAAATACAAGATAAAATTGACAATTGATACCTATGAAATAGTGACCTTAAATTATGTCCCATAATGACCTCATCAAAAGTTGCTTTTGTCAACGATTATATAGTCCATTTCTCGTCGCAAGGTTTGCTTATTGCAAGGAATCGCTGCTATTACTATGATCATATTATCCTTTATTACCGGAAACAAAATCTTACGAGATGCGTGTTTTCAAAAAAAAAAAATATTTTAGCGCTGTTTCACTAAATAAGTTGACAACCAATTTATTAGTATATCGTTGTCTTTAAGTGGGACAGGTTCTTTCATACTTGGATTAACCTCAGGTGACTGAATCGAAATAGTTCTTCTTTACCTGGCGGCATCTCGTAAATATTTGCCGCAAGGAATATCATCCACTTGTTGCCCAAAGTCTGCCGTTGTTGCACGGGTATTCAGTTTTTTCGGTCCCTACTCTACAAACACAGTGTTCGGAACTCGCACGAAAGGCTGCCAGAGCGAAACATTTTCGGTTCCGGCTTGAAATTCAGAAGCTGCTCGTCTTCGCCCAATTGAGTGAGTTGGAAGTGGAACAGTGTAGAGCAACACACGCGCATACCACCGCTATTAATCTTTTATCTTCTGTTAATCATCTCCTTTTGGTTGTTATTTTTTTGTTAATGCAAACAATTGAGTAAAAAAAAAAGATTGCGTTAACCGCGGCAGCTCTTAGCAGCTAAACTGCGGCCGGCGGAAATGAAACGATCAGGGAAATGAAGGAAAGAAAGGGGCGACAGAAGAAAGAACAGGGAAAGAAAGCACATCGCTCACATCAGCTGATCGGCTTAGATACTTTGCGGCTATTCAAGACACTCTGTGTGCGAAAGACTGCAACGTGTGCACTTTTTCCGTAGAATGCCCCGCCGCCCCCGCTGCTATCCCCGCGTCCCCACATACCAGACAGGAGGAGCCGCGCAGCGCGTTCCGGTTCGAGGCTATTTTCCTCCTCGCCGCGGAAACGGTCTATAGGACTGTGCTCTTATTTTCGCCGGTTCGTCCCAAACTTTGCCGCCGTTGCTCGCCCTCTCACCAATTTGCTGAAGGAAGGCATTCCTTTCACTTGGAGACCAGAGCTGACTACCGCATTCTCCAACCTCATCGCTGTTCTTCATCGCTGTTCTCATTAATCCTCCTGTGTTGGCCCATTTCAACTCGTATGTCCCGACGAAACTCCGCACTGTCGCCAGTGGCCACGGGTTTGGTGCCATTCTTGCACAGCGACAACGCGGCTAGCACTGCGTGATTGCGTCTTCTGTCTTCAGCGGAACAGAGCTATTCTATGATAGGACGGGAGTGCCTGCCTCTCGTTTGGGCCATTAGAAAATTCCGACCCCACTTATTTGGCCGGCCCTTCACTGTTATAACCGACAACCACGCCTTATGTCCACTGTCTTCCCTCAAGGATCCTGCTAGCCGCTTCAGCCGCTGGGCACAGCGCTTGCAGGAGTACACCTTTTCGGCTGTACACAAATCCAGTCGGACCCCGCCGGGGTGGCGCAGTGGTTACGGCGCTCGACTACTGTTCCCAAGGATGCGGGATCGAATCCCGGCCTCGGCGGCCGCTTTTCGGTGGAGGCGAAAAGCAAAGCGCCCGTGTGCTGTGCGATGTCAGTGCACGTTAAAGAACCCCAGGTGGTTGAAATTTCCGGAGTCCTCCACTACGGCGTCTCTCATAGCCTGAGTTGCTTTGGGACGTTAAACCCCACAAACCAACCAACAAATCCAGTCGGCTCCAACATGATGCAGACTGTCTGTACCGTTATCCCGTCGATCCCCCCTCCCCTACAGGACATGAATTGGACCCCTGTGTCTTCTCTATATCCGACTTTTTGCACACAGCGGACGAACAGCGCTTGGACCCTACCTTCAGTTCTCTTATCTACCGCCTCCGCAAAGAGCCGTGACTCTTCCCTCGCCCTGTTCTTCCTGCGCAGGAACACGCTGTACAGCCACGACATGCGACCTGATGGCGCTGTGCACTTGGTGGTCGTTCCCCAACACCTACGCGCTGCCGTTCTCGAACAAATGCATGACGTTCCTACAGCTGGTCATCTTGGCCTTTCATGCAACCACGACCGCGTGCGCCGGAGATTCTTCTGGTCTGGACTCTACCGCTCCGCACAATGTTATGTAGCCGCTTGCGACCTCTATCAACGCCAGAAGAAACCCCCTGTTCTGCCTCCTGAACATCTGCAGCCGATTGCTATCCCCACTGAGCAGTTTTATCGTGTTGACTTTGACCTAGGAGGCCCCTTCCCGTAGTCCTTGTCAGGAAAAGAATAGATCGATGTGGCCACCGATTATTCCACGCGCTACGCATTCACTCGCGTCGTTCCAGCTAGCTGCGCCACTGACATTGCTGACTTCCTTTTGCATTCATCATACTTCACCAAGGTGCTCCCCGTCACCTACTTATTGACCATGGCCGCTGTTTCCTTCCCCGAGTGGTTGACGAAATACTTCGTTCTTGCTCCGTTCGGCACAAGCTCACTACTGCGTGTCCCCCTCAGACGAACGGCCTTAACCGCACAGTCACCGACATGCTCGCCGTGTACGTATCAGACAGTCACCGCGACTGGGACATTAGTCTGCCATTTGTCACAGTTCAGTTCAGTTCAGGCGTTCAGTCGTGTCCGACACTTCGTCGGACACGACTGAACGCCATTTGTCACATTCGCATATATATAACTCTTTGCGCCATGACACTTCTGGGTACTCTCCATTCTATCTTCCCTTTGGAGGAGACACCCTTACTGCCCTTCGACATTTTGCTTGCCGCCGCTGACCCCGTCACAGCTTATGCGCGCGGTAACATCGCCCGAGCCGATGTCGCCCGGCAGATTGCTCGTCACAACCTCTCTGCCTCCCAAGAAGCACAAAAACGCCGCTATGACGCTCACGACCGTGATGTTGATTATCCATCCGGATTTCTGGAACTGCTCTGGCTCCCGTCCCGCCGTGTGGGGTTGTGTGCAAACCCTTTTGCCCCACCACACATGTCCTTATCGTGTATTACGTTCAGTTACTGACGTACCATATAAGATTACACTACTCCACCCAATGTCCCCGTCCGCTACACCCACTTCCGAAATAATGCATGTGGCCCGCCTGACGAAAAATTATTCCTCCTCTACATCGCCCGCCTAATAGGCACCGGGACGTTGCTTTTGCCGAGGGGGATAGTGTTACAGGGAAACGCGTGACCGATGAAGTGGTGCGTTCACAGACGAAGACGACGACCGAGGAACGCTTGGACGTCGAAGTGTCCTAGAAGACGACGCTGAGAGTGTTGATGCTGCGTTGGCCCCTGAAGTCTTTGCACCGAGTTTCGCACATCACAGAGCAAGCTATATTAAATACGTCCCCGTAGCAATATGTAACAACCTACTAGAGGAGAACGGTAATTTAGACCACCTGGAGCTTTTAAGGGCGAAATCAATTCACACAGTACAAGGTCACCTTCCTTTTCACTACCCAATCGATAAACGGCCACATGGCAGGAATTTGGTCTAGCGTCCTTGGGTTTGCAGTCGGCCGCCCTAGCAACTGAGTGACCCCGACGATGGTGTGTTATATATTGAATATTTTAGAAAACATGTTCCAGAGTACATGCTTGAGAGAAGCCCGCTGCTCCGAGAAAATAAAAAAAACCTCACCAATCTCTCTGACCAAACAAGGACTGAAGCGAACAGATAAAAGTCGTATCCCCGGGTTATCGGACGATAGCATTGTTATTATCGACGTTGAGATCGAACATCAGGTGCATGAGTCAGAAATTGGTAGTCAGGCTTGCTTTGGCGGAAGGTTGCGTCCCATGTGGTGCCTCACGGCAATTCTGACGGAGAAAAACCAGCTTGGCTAACTACAGCCGTCCGGTTGTTTCGAATGCTTTTTTGGGCCCATTTACTTACGATGTTGTAGCGAGAAGCAGGAAAATAAAAAAGAAGCCATAACTTGGAACTTTTCTATCGTAGTAGAAGGTGCGCATATCGATTCACGGCATCCCCGCTGGTGTACATCGACGGACCTTGTACGCCCTTATGGAGCCTTCGGCGCACACTGGACTGTTTTGAAGATCCGCCTTCAACCTCCGTAGTCGAGAGTGATGTGGCGCATCATCTAGGGAATACCGTATATCTAAAACACGTCGTCACTAAGGATCACGCTTGCTAAGCTTGTTGACAGCAATAGCGTAGAACAACGGGCGAGTTGGTACATTTTAGGAAAAAGCTGCGCACCAGCGCAAATACGATGGAGACAGGGACAAGACAAAGTGCTGACTAGCAACAATTATTGCTGTATTCAGTGCACCTCTGTTTAAGTACATGTGGCCACTTCTGATAAACGATAAAGGAAAAAAAACACAGAAAAACATGACAACTCTGATCATTCGCAAGACAATAAATGTACAATGATTCGAGAAACGCATTTCTTTTTTTTTTTTATATGGCGACGGACGCAGTGCTAACGCATACCGGACCTAGCTTCGCAATCTTTGAAGCATCAGTGATCTCTCTTGTGACCATATCTTTGTGATAGGCTACAACTTCACATTTCTCGCCCAGCAGATGGCAAGCACAATCCCGGCTATGAGTCCCAATATTGTGAGCAGCATTTCGACATTATTGCAGTGCTTCCTGAGTCTGTGCGTACGACAACGACTAGTTTGACCAACCTAGTAGTTTCCACAGGAAAGACGAAGAGAGTAAACAATATTGCCTTTTGCAGGGTACAAACTTGTTTCAGAGGACCTTCATGGAGATGGTAGCAGTTTTTTTATGTTTTTAGAGTAACTTACACGTGCGCACATACTACCAAATCACAGGGGAGCCTGAAATACAACTTCCACTTCCACTTTTTTCCCCAATTATTTTCAAATTGTGAGACATGACATGGAGGTACGGAATACCCGCCACGTTTGTTTTACTGGTAGGAAAGGTAGTGCCACATTTAAACGTTTTTAACATCCCGTCAGCTACAGAGGCGAGAATATGAATGGGATAACTAGAAGCCATGAATGAAAAATTGTGAGTTGTTTTATGCATACAAGATTTCTTGAGGGCAATGTTAAAGAAGGACGCAGCAATGCCTCGTTTTACAAGTCGGGATAAGCTGGAACAGTGCGGTAGTAAAGGCTTTCCTCCCCTAGTTTTGAAGGCCCACCACATATGTTGAGCAGTGAAATAAAGAATCAAATGAAGGACCTTGATGCAATCAATGACAGCTACTTCTTGAGTAATGAGAAGTGGCTGAAGGACTTCAGTGAGAACAAAACACATCGAATTCGTTTTTACGTAAAAACCTGCACGGTCACAATCAATTAAAATCAAGTAATCATGAGCAAAACGGAAAATCTTGGGACGTTGGAACCCCGGAGAAACTTTTTATTTTTTTATTGTACACAGCTAGATACAGGTCACTGAGCAACAGCGCGATGCAAGCGCCTATGCAGATGCCTTCTTTTCGGATGAAGAGGCGGACATTACATTCTGCATAGATTCAAGATAGGTTTGCAGCAAGTTTAAGAAGGTATTAACGGAGAGGGCTGAAGCATTCCGGAAAACTACAGCTCTGTGACTGTCAATCGCCTCAGTAAAGAAAAATAAGTTTGTTAAGAGGAATAGAGTAATATAAATATTTACGTCAAAAGAAAAACCACATAACCGCTTCTTAGACCGCTGACGGCGCGAAAGACTTGAGAATAATGTCCCTAGCTACCCGAAAAGTTTATTGGGCCACAGAAATATGTCCTAAACCTTTCGTTTGGACTGTGGTTAGGGCTATATTATGGTGCAGTTCACATTCGCTCCATCATGAGTATGTCAGACTCTCCCCACTCTATTGTCATTTATACTTCTTTCTAAAAAGACAACGTATCTGCCTGATAGCGGTGCTATTGATCAAACATAATTGAGTTTATAGCACTCATTTGCTGTCTTCATAATGGTATGCCGGGGTTAGATGTCATGGCCAGGTACTGAATGAACGGGGGGTTGATTACGTAACAACACATTTTGGGAATCAAACGAAGGTTCTACAGAACGAGAATCAGACGAGCTAACTCCATGCCAGGCAGGCACTTATTGTCACTGCTTGAGAGTACGACATTTTCAGTATGCTTCGTTATGTATTATATTGCCACGAAGACAGGGATTTATGGGAATCGGAAACAGGGGCCGATACACACAGTCAAGATAGAGGTTCTCGGGAAACGGTAACACAAAGACACAAGCTCAATAGTCCAGAGTCCTAGTTAGCCGAATCGCGCTGAGTCTCCAACTTGTTCGTCTTTCAAGCGCTACCTCAAACCGTCAGGTCACATTATCCCCCCCCCCCCCCCCCCCCCCCCCCAAGATCCGCAAGCTCACAGCAAAAAACTGATCCGGATGGCAAGTACGACATTCAGCGGGTAAAATACGGCTTCATGCGAAGCACATGCACCAGGTCAGACGAGCACTGACGACTAGAACTCGGTACAGTTCCGTCTGGAATAACCTCGTACGTAACTTAAGAGAGGCGACGCAACACTCTGTAGGGTGCGAAGTAACGATTGCGAAGTTTTTCTGACAGGCCTGGGCGCCGGACAGGTGTCCACACCTAGACTCTGTCACCTGGCTAGAACACGACATAGCGATGTTGGTCGTTATATCGGCGTGCATCTGTTGCTTGCTGTTTTGTAATGTGATTACGGGCGAGTTGGCGAGCTTCCTCAGCGTAGTTGGTGAATTCTTCTGCGTCAGCGGTAAGCAGCTGGTCGTCAGCCGCACATGGCAGCATAGCGTCGAGCATGGTCTGTACATCGCGCCCGTATACTAGGCGAAACGGAGTGAATCGAGTGGTTTCTTGGACGGCCGTGTTATATGCAAATGTGACATGAGGCAGTGTCTCGTCCCATGTTTTATGCCGCACATCCACATACATGGCGAGCATGTCCGCTATTGTTTTGTTTAGTCGCTCAGTAAGGCCATTAGACTGAGAATGGTAAGCAGTAGTCTTTCGGTGATGTGTCTGGCCTAGATGGAAAACTTCTCCAAAATGACGCGCTGTAAATGCCTTGCCACGATCAGTGATGACGTATGAAGGGGCGCCATGGCGGAGGACAATCTGCGTCATGAAAAATGGTGCCACTTCGGAGGATGTTGCACGTGGCACCGCCATAGTTTCCGCGTAACGTGTCAGATAATCTGTAGCCACGATAATCCACTTACTGCCAGCTGACGATAGAGGAAAAGGGCCGAGAAAGTCCATACTAATTTGGTCGAATGGTACTAGCGGTGGGGGAATAAGCTGCAGGAAACCCGCTGGCTTCAATGGCGGTGTCTTGCGTCGCTTGCACTCGCGGCAACCTCTAACATATCGATGAACGGTGGCGGTAAGTTTGGGCCAGTAGTAGGCCTGGCGAACTCTGGTAAGAGTGCGTCCAAAGCCCAATTGTCCAGCGGTGGGTTCATTATGGCAAGTATGAAGGATTTCATCACGGAGATCTGCAGGGATGACCAGAACATAGGCTCGGTCACTGTTGCCGGCGCTTTTCTTGTAGAGGATTCCGGCGCGCGTACAGAAGGATGACAAGTTCTTAGCAAACAGTCGAGATACTGTAGAATCGAAACCCTCCAGATGATCGATCACGGTTTTGAGGCCTGGATCAGCCCGTTGCCGGGCCTTTAAATCAGAGGAACTAATAATGCCAAGAAAATGGGCGTCTTCATCCGTACTGTCATGGGCCAACTCCACGGGTGATCGAGACACTGTGTCAGCATCTTCATATTTACGTCTGGACTTATAAACGATAGAGTAATCAAATTCCTGCATACGAAGGCTCCACCGTGCAAGATGTCCATCAGGACGTCTTGCACAAACATGCCAACACAAAGCATGATGGGATGTCACAACTTTAAATTTACGGCCGTAGAGGTAAGGTCGGAATTTCATTGTGGCCCAAACGACGGCGAGACACTCCTTTTCAGAAGTTGAATAGTTTGATTGTGCCCGAGAAAGGGTGCGGCTGGCATAAGCGATCACTTTTTCCTCGCATTTTTGGCGCTGGACCAGAACAGCACTCAGACCGAGGTTGCTGGCATCGTTGTGAATTTCGGTGGCAGCATCCTCATCGAAGTGTTCAAGAACGGGAGGGTTGTGCAGCCGTTGGCGCAGCTCGATGAATGCCTCCTGCTGCTCGGAAGACAAGACATACTGGACGTCATCACGTGTCAGGCGCGTCAAAGGTTCTGCAATCTTGGCCAAATCGGCAATGAAACGGCGATAGTACGCGCACAGGCCCAAGAAACGTCGGACTGCTTTATTCGTGGTAGGGATGAAAAAATTGGCTACAGCGGCTGTTTTATCAGGATCAGGCCGGACACCGTCAGCGCTAACCACATGACCGAGAAATATCAGCTACTGGTATCCAAAGTGACATTTCTCCGTTTTGAGTGTCAAATCGGCCGAGCGAAGAGCGTCCAATATCGTTCGCAGCCGCTTAAGATGTTGGTCAAACGTTTCTGAAAACACAATGGCGTCGTCCAAATAAACCAAACAGGTTTGCCATTTAAGACCAGCAAGTACGGTGTCGATCATTCCCTGGAATGTCGCTGGCGCTGAACACAGACCGAAGGGCAATACTTTAGATTCATATAAGCCATCGGGTGTCACAAAGGCAGTCTTTTCCCGATCGCGCTCATCCACTTCTATCTGACAATAACCACTTTTTAGATCAATGGAGGCAAAGAACTTGGCTTTGTGAAGTCGACCGAGTGAATCGTCGATACGAGGCAACGGATATACATCTTTTTTTTGTGATGTCATTCAGTTTCCTGTAATCAACGCAAAAACGCAGCGTACCATCCTTTTTCTTAACCAACACGACTGGCGACTACCACGGACTTTTAGACGGCTGAATAACATCATCATTAAGCATTTCCTGGACTTGTGTCCGAATTGCCTCACGTTCTTTGGCCGAAATACGGTACGGCTGCTGTCGAATAGGTCGGGCCTCGTCAGACGTTAAGATGCGATGCTTGGTGATAGAAGTATTCCGGACTTTCGATGATGAGGCAAAGCACGGGGCGTACTCTAGCAGTAAGGCACGCAGGTCGCGTTGTTGACAGACAGAAAGGTCACTGCTAACATCGATGTAGTCTAGAACACTAGGAGGATCAATAATGTCAGACGCAAAACATTCAGAAACTTCCTTTAACATTTCGCCGAAAGCGATGACAGTAGAGCGATAGAGGTGGCGAGATTCATTCGTGAAGTTCGTGAAGAGAAGCTCAGAGTGACCATTGCTGAGAATAATTAAGCTTCGAGCTGCACAGATGCCACGAGAACATAAAAGCGAACGGTTGCCTTCAGCTATTATCGGCCCGTCACGAAGCCCGTCGCACACAACACTCACAAACACGCTGGAGCGGGGAGGCACTGAAACACACTCGGCTGAAACTCGTAGGGCGCACGTACTTTGGCCATCGGTGGGGCTGGCAGCCGCTTTCTCCGTTAAGAACGAGAGCGTTCGCTGTCGGAGATCGATGATGGTGCCATATTCCCGCAAGAAATCCACACCCAGAATCAAATCACGAGAACATTCCCGGAGAATGACGCAGCTGACAACGAACGTTGACGTACGAATCAGGATTCTAGCCGTGCACTGTCCAATAGGAGTAATTACATGCCCCACAGCCGTGCGTATCTGTGTGCTACACCGTGGTGTCATAACCTTCCTAAGATGCGTTGCCAGTTTCCCACTCAAACTCGAAACGTCTGCTCCGGTATGTAAGCGCTGACGTTATGACCATCGATGCACACAGGGATGTCCAGCGATTGCCGGCCTCGTGAACTAAATGCTGTCGTTTCTGCTCCAAAATCTACATCTGTTCTCATTGGGGGGACTTCTTTGTGCTGACATTTAGCGGCCCCGCTCCCGGCGGTCGCTCTACTCAGTTTTCCCGGTGGGGGCTTGGCGAGCGACCAGGCGGTCCAGGCTCGCGGGAAGTCACCAGTTGTTGAAGGGGATTGCCGACGTGGGGATGGAGACCTGGATTGTCGGCGTGCCATCCGGAGGCTCTCTTGTGCGAGGTTGTCTCCAATGTCACGAGGTAGTTGACCGAACGTGCGTCTAGGTGCGTTGGTGTAAAAACCCTCCGGTCCGAGTTCCCGATAAGGGCACCACCGGAAAATGTGACCAGGTTCCCCACAGTGGTGGCGGCTCCGAGGGGCCCGCCAGACGTCCGTTCGTCGAATGTTTGACCGCGGTGACCGCACGTACCGCGTCGGCTGCTGTACAGGAATGTATTGCGTTGGCTGCTGGACGGGCATGTACTGGGTTGGTGGTAACGCAGACAACGGAGCTTGGGCGGGAACTGCGCGTCGGAGAATGTCAGCGTAAGTCGGACGAGAATAATCAGGAACAGCGGTACTTTGAGCTTCAGCAACATGCAGAGATGGCTGCGTGACTTGCTGAAGCTCTTCGCGGATCATATGTGCGAGAGAATCACCCCTGGGTTGTAACGTGCCACAGACCTTCTGCAGTTCCTCGAGTACAATTGCACGAATAAGATCTCGGAAGTGTTCAGTATTGCTTACAGCAGCTGTAAGAGGCTCGGCAGCAGTCGTAGCGAGGATCGGGCTGTCGTAGATCGCCGAGCGGCGCTGGTGTAGGATATTTTCCATGGTGACCACCTCTGTTAAAAATGAGGCAACTGTAGTTGGTGGGCTGAGTACAAGACCAGCAAAAAGCTGTTCTTTAACCCCATGCATCAGGTGGCGCAGCTTTCTGTCTTCAGACATGTTGCGATCCGCACGCCGGAATAGTTTCGTCATGTCCTCAACATACATCATGACGGACTCGTTTTGCATCTGTTTCCGAGATTGTAGAGCACGTTCTGCTCGTTCGCGCCTATCCAGGCTAACATACGCCTCTATGATAAGACGGCGGAACTGAGGCCATGATGGTAATGTGCCTTCTCGGTTCTCATACTATGTCAAAGCATGGTCTTCCAGGCAGAAAATGGCGTTCCGTAGCTTTAAGTTGTCGTCCCACTGATTAAAGGATGCGACTCGTTCGAACTGAGTTAGCCCATCCTCAATGTCTTCATGCGCAGTGCCATGGAACGATTTCGGCACTCGGGGGTTGTGAAAGTAAACAGGAGTACCTTGCATGACCGACGTAGTGCTTTGCGTGACTGGCCGGAGGCTCGTTGTTGAAGTGGACTCCAATGGCCCGTGTTCGGGAGGAAGGCCCAGGTTCCTCCGGCTGACGCGATGAACTGGCGTGTCCAAAGGCAAAAGCTCGGTGTCGTTGGTTGGCGGAGGGGTGCGCGACATTGAGAGGACAATTACCCCGCACCTCCTCCAAAACTGTCACGAACACAGGGATTTATGGGAATCGGCAACAGGGGCAGATACACACAGTCAAGATGGAGGTTCCCGGGAAACGGTAACACAAAGACACAAGCTTAATAGTCCACAGTCCTAGCTAGCCGAAGCGCGCGAGAGTCTCCAACTTCGTCTTTCAAGCGCTACCTCAAACCGTCAGGTGGCAATATTATACTGAACATTTTGAGTTTTCGCTAACAGGTGCGTGGAAGATAATAAGGGCAAAGATAAGGTATTAGAGAATGAGGTAATAAAAACTACATATGGACGAATTTGGATCAGCAAGGGATGAAAAGGAACAGGAGCCGCTAACGCTTTGACGTCATGCACTAAATGTGGAGATCTAAAGCATACAATATTAATTTCGATGTTCGCTTAATCTTTGATCTTCAAATGTTTGCCTAAGTTATCTCATGAGTTCACAGCAGCATACAGTACTAATCTACCAGTTATCTGAAACAACATCAACATAATTACAAATCCTCTGTCCAGCGAAGCCGTATGAACGTCCAAGGCGCCTAGGTGTCGCATGCCAGCTCGGTATGCAAGCGTCGTGGGCAAGATTACCACCTCACTTTCCGTAAACCCTAAGCGACTCGGCCCTTGGCTAGCAATTAGCCTTGAATAGGAGTCATAGTACCACAACCTTATGCGCTTCAGCAAAACCAATATAAGCCTGTTGCAAACTCATGAGCAAGAAATCATGTCAGATTTGGCAAAATGCTTTCCCTAGTTAATCCTAATTAGTGCTACCTGGTCAGTCTGAAGTGATACTGTCTCCAATACAAAGCGTGAAATATGGATATGTGTTTGTACACTGAGCTCACTAATGCTACATCCCTGGTGCAATGCATATGCTTGTGACAGGCAGCTGCATGCGCCCATGAAGAACCTTAGCAAATATTTTATGATCTTTTTCCAGAAGGAAGCTGAAGATACCCTTCAACAGACTTCAAGCGATTAGCGTCTGCTTTTTGATGTGAATACAGCATGCCCAGAATGGAAAGTGCGAGTCAGAAACACAGCATAATGAAGTGCTCGGAAAACATCCCGCAAAACATGTGCAAGGCAAGGCGAAAATGTTCACCAGTATTACCATTCGACCCATGGGATATGTGAGCCTGCAATCATAAATAGATTTGCCCTCGTGCGTCATGGCAGGTCCCTCCCGTACTGCACTCTGTTTATCTTGCAGTTTAAGAAAACATCGAGCTGCCGGTGCAATCTGATACCCATTTTGGCCCGCTCAATTAAAGCTTTCAATTGTCAAGGTATCAAGGATTCCAGGTGTGTCAGTAAAATAAATTGCCATATTGAATTTTCAATGTTTCTTTTACAAGGCTCGGGCAGTAAACATTTTATGACTAATTGCCTGTCGAGATGACTATTCTGAAACCATACTTAATCTAGACCTTAATGAACTTCCCCTATATCTCCCAGT
This sequence comes from Amblyomma maculatum, assembly GCA_023969395.1. Taxonomy (NCBI): domain Eukaryota; kingdom Metazoa; phylum Arthropoda; class Arachnida; order Ixodida; family Ixodidae; genus Amblyomma; species Amblyomma maculatum. The sequence goes on along the minus strand of JAJIZL010029928.1, from coordinate 60,483 downwards.
TGCAAATGACTGAAGGCCCGCTTCAGCAATACTGATTTCATCTGCATAGGCACCGGGACGAATTGTTCTAGCTCATATAACTCAATTAACGTAGGCCCTACGTCAAGAAGTGGATGTCTCTTCAAAAAAAGCGGTCTTTGATGAAGGGTAAAAAGCCAACTATTTTGTTTCTTGTTTAAATAAGTCCTCCTTTTGTAGAACACAGACATTCATCCGCACCCCTGTGTCGTTCAAACAAGTAGATACAGCTCGCTGGAAACTTCAGACTGACAGGATACAGCGATACATTTTGCACAGCTATAAAAAGGATGCATTATGCAGTGACAGTACTCTTCTAGCTGAACAGACACCACGCATTGATCCCTCAACATTATCAGCCGCTTTCAGTAACCAAAAACGGTGCCTAATCAGCCTAGCGGTACATAAATCCTGTGAAGCCGAGCGCTGGAAGAAAAATGTAAATGAGTAAAATGGATATTGTCACCATTATCTTGTCCAAAATCTACAAGGCTCAGTTCAGAGGCTAAATCAGCAAGTAAAGCAGTAGTCCGTTCATAACGCTTATTTAACACTGCTCAGTCTTTACCCTGGAAGCACAATTGAACTTTGTGCAACTGGTTAAACAATGACAAGATAAATAGCTTTCTATTCTGCTGCTTTACTTGGGCGTAAGAGCGCACAATTCTGCACTGAACACCCGAAATTGCAAGGTGAAAGAATATAAGTCGTCCTTCACCGTCTATGTTGCGTGACATCGTTATAATATCTAGTCTGGTAGCCAGGAATCGCATGAAAACATGAAAAATAGAATAGAATAGCAGGAATAAAGTAGTAGGAATAGCATCATCGACATAGCTGCGGCTGTGTCTTCCCACTTTACGGAGATAGTACACGGCGGTTCTGGAGCGGGTTCTGACTTTGCACGCGCTCAACCGCGAACGGCTAGCTAGGCCGGTACTGGCTGAATTCACTTTGGCACTGCAGATGCTGAACCCAGGAGACCAACTGTTGCACGGAGCCTACCGCTGTTCGGCAGAGACGACTTCGTTCTTCTATTTGTTCGGAACTCATGGCTCAACTCACCAGGATCAGCCACAACATCCATCAAGTCCATATTCTGCATATTGAATTCCCACTTCACATATCATCAATAGTCCCTTGGAAGTTGCTCAGTCTAGCAGCAAATCTCAGTACGCTGCGTCCCACTTCATTTCCAAAGCAAAGGAACTCAGCGCATCGAGGCGCGTGGCACTAGCTTTGAACTTGCCCAACCCGTCGCGCCGTAGACTTGCCGGACATCTTCATGGGATTATAACTCATGCCTATACTCCCAAGATAATAAAGGTATCAGATATGGTACTCATGGTGACTTCGTTCTTGAGCATCAGCGAGGTTTTCCTCTTTGCTGTTTTGCATGTGATCCATCTCAGGACATCGCTACTTCTTGCGCTCCACAGTCTGAAAAGTTCCAAAATGCTCCAAAGCCTCTATAATATTCTGTGTTTTTATATATCGCGGGAGCTAACACAGTTTAACTTAGATGTTTTGTTTTCAGGTAAAAACACCGTGAACTTCAAACATTTCTAAAGGAACCCAGATTTATCAACAAGCTTCTGCTTTGACCTAGTGTTGCCGCAGGAAACAATCTAAACGTAGCCCATTTGGCACTTGTCAATTAAAATAATTACATGGAGGTCCAAAAACTGAGTGACTGCGTCGCGCCAGTGAGGACGCAGTACGGGTGATCTTTGAGGTCCGCATGCAGAAAAACGGTGCACAGAACAAGTCGAAGGAGGACAATTTTATACAAGTCTGCAGTGGAATTTCAACATGTCAAAAGACCTCGGCGAATGATTGGTTCGTTGTTTCCCGCTTAGAGCATTTCGTTTTGTTGTTTTCGAACAGATCTGTTCGTAACGTTCTCTTTCTGTTCGGGCACCAGGCCACATCGGGCTCGTGAGAAACAAATTCGTAAGTCCGCTTGCAAACCTCCTTGGCGAAAATGAACATCACTTGGGGGACAAAAGTGAGGTTCCGCGGAGGCTGCGTGCGGAAAAAGGCAGCACATGGTCGCGCGAGCGATGCCAAAAACACGGTCCGCGCATTCTGTTAGTGGCGAGTATTCCTTTTTTTTTATTTTGCCTCTCTGGTTTACAGTTCCATTATTACGTACCATTCCCAATAGACTGAGCAGAGACGATATATCGTTTCTCATTATCGGCATTAGCTGATAGAGTCTGTCCCTGATAAACGAGCAAGAGCAGAGGCCGAAACACCAGGAAAAGCTGCCGTCTATTTTAGGGCCAACATTCTACAAACGCCACTTGACTTCTGCAAGTGGTGCTACACTCAGCAGGAAGTAGTTGCTGTACTCACGCGTCCGAACAAAACGCCCCTTATATTAGTGTCCGTGTACGCTCGGCCAAGAAACACAGTACTTAATCTTGGATGGGTTAAGCATATTCGCCATTCATACCCTGGAATTGCGATACTAATCGGTGGAGATTTTAACGCTCCGCACACCGTATGGGGACATGATTATGATTCTAAAAGGGGTGATCAAGTTCATACTGCCTTCACAGATATGGAATTTACACTGCTAAATCATCCAGGAGTCGCAACACTACCTGCAACACAAACACGCTCACCAGACTTGACGTGGTGGAAGGGCAATGGTGCACCACAATGGCAGGCGTAATTAGATGCATGGGGTAGTGACCATGTCCCCATTAATATTGGTCTTAATTTGGGACATATAAAGAAAATTCGAAAGAAAGCTTCTGTTACACATTGGGATGGTGTACGGCAGGATACTCGAACGCATTCAGTTAGCCCGAATACTCTAGTTACCACCCTTCAAACGGTACTCAAGTGTCACACCATTACAACTACAGTGATCGAAGATCAGCCAACTCCTGACCTGCACCTACTAAATCTTTGGGCATGCCGAAAACAGGCCGAGATACAGGCTGGTCCCCATCCTGAAGACGTGCAAAGAAAAATTGAGGTAAACAGAGTGACGGCACAGGCACGCCGATATGAAAAACAGCTGGCTCATAGGAGATGGGATGTGTGGTGCAGTCGTTTGGGCTCAGGAACGACTAACAAGGCCCTCTGGGGGACTTTCCATGGCATGGAAAAGAGGCGGCAGGTTAAAGATCATGCAGAAAGTATTAGACTCGCATTACAGCTTACACCAGAGGAATTTGCAGATCAGGCTGCTGCCCTTTTCTTCCCGAACCGCGCACATTATCCGGCGCCTTCACCGACAGTGGATGCGATTGATAAAACAGGAATAACATTACCATTTACCAAATTGGAGTTATTGGCTGCTATAGAAGAAACGAATGATAAAACTGCGCCTGGATATGACGATATTCCTTATGAAGTATTCAAGAATTTAGAAGGAGCCGCAGTTGACGGCTTGTTGGATGTGGTAAATGAGGTATGGCAAGGAGGAGACATTCCACTCGGCTGGAAACACTCGGTGGTGGTAACAATACCAAAGGCTGGGAAACCTCCCACAAGTCCAGAATCTTTGCGGCCTATCTCGCTAACACCCACAATTTGCAAGATCTATGAAAAGATGATAGCCATCCGCCTGTCATGGTGATTGGAAAGTAATAAAAAATAACATGCTCGACACATTGGGTTCCGAACAAACCTTGGGACAGAAAATCGACTGGCTGTGCTCGCTGAAGAGGTCATATACGTGTCGCCTTATAGCCACCTAGTGCGCGCTGTAGTGGCTACTGACATGGCGAAGGCATACGACAACGTGTTACATGCCAAGATTCTTAGCAACATGGAATGTATGGGCATTCCCTTGCAGGTCATAAAAGCAGAACATAATCTGCTTAAGGACAGGACTTTTTCTATCCGGATAAACGGAAACAAATTGGCAATTACACCTCGAACAGAGGCGTGCCACAAGGGTCAGTGTTAGCGCCTTTATTATTTAATATCGCGCTGATCCCATTGGCGTGGAAATTAGCTAAAATACCAGAAGTGCGGTTCATGATATACGCAGATGATGTCACGATTTGGTCTGTTCATAAACAACTTGAGAGACAGAATCGATATCTGCAAGAGGCTTTAAATACCATAGACGAGTACGTGCAAGATGCAAGTCTGGAATTATCACCTCAAAAGTCCAGTTACATTCATGTTGCCAACAAGAATGGAAGAAAACAATTGGCAACGCAAAGAGTCACCCTAAAGATTGGAAATCAGGCATTGGAAGAGGTGGACGAGTTGAGAGTCCTTGGCCTAGAAATTCACAAATCCGGCAAAGAACACAAGGGCTTCATGAGGTGAAAAAAGTAGCTGCGACTTCCTTAAACTTGATAAAACGCATTTCGTCTAGGGGAGGAGGAGCTCGAGCGGACATGGCAAGACGTCTTGTACAATCAGTGTTACAGCCGAGGATACTATACCAGGCCCAACTCCAAATACTCACGAGGCGGCAATGGGCGAAATTGGAAACAATAAATAGAAACGCAATGCGCACTATCACGGCCTTACCAAAACTTACACCTATCCCTATTCTCCAAGAGTTTGCACAGATAAATACGTTGACAGAATTAAGTGAACAACGAGAGGCAACAAGGGATATGAAGCGAAAGTACGTTATGCCCATAGCATCCTTGTACAGCGAGGTGGCAGTTCGAACACCACCAATGGCTGACCCCCCTCCGTGGGAATTCACGACTATTACGACAAACAAGACCACTCGGCTTCGTCGCAAAGAAAAGCTGACATCTCGACCTCTGGTTGATGCACTTCCAGGTACCTGCACTGCATATACGGACGCATCAATTATAGAAAATGGCGGTAGAACAGCAGCTACTAGTCCAACACACAGCGAACTAAAGGTACATAAAGAATATGTTTTAGAATACCCGGACCCGCTTGTGATGGAACTCTATGCAATCCGCGATGCTATGGAGGCCATAAATAAAATAGATTCGATAACAGAAGCCCACATCTATACAAACTCCTTAGCCGCCATAAAACAACTGAAGAAAGTGACTAAGACGTATGTGTTACCCTGGAAATCCACGCACTCAATAAAAGTATCCAGATACATTGGACACAAGACAATGTTGAGAACGCTGAGCAGAGAAAAATTGACCACCTCACACACGAAGTTTCAAACACTCATGCGCCCCCCCCCCCCCCCCCCCCCCCCC
>JAJIZL010029928.1:7020-45046 GCA_023969395.1 Amblyomma maculatum | reverse complement strand
AGCGTTGCCGTGTGTGACGGGCATTCTTTGTTCGACGATCGACGAGCGCGTTTGTTTCTATCGCCGCCGCCGAGTTGCTTAGTTCTTTTGCGGGCGCAAGTCAGCCCAAATAAAGAATTTATTTAGTGCAATCATCGACCCTTCATTTGTGTCGTCGACCTCGTCACCCCTACGTGACATCTGGTGGAGGTGCTGCCTTTGATCCTTCAAGCGAAGACCCAAGCCGTGTTCTTGTCGCCCTGGAAGACCAGCCTACAGGTCACCGAGCCAGCCGCCGACTTCAAGGCCTACAACCCAAACACGGTCTGCTGCCTCACCCCATTCGATCTCGGAAGACATCGACGCTGACAATGGCCCAGCCTACAGCACCGGTTGTTTTCGTTCAACCCCGTGAGACCCCCTGCTTCCATGGACGACCGGACGAAGATTCAGAAGACTGGATGGACCTTTTCGACAGTGTGGCAGAATTCAATCGCTGGAACGACGCCGCGAAACTCAGGCAAGTCTACTTCGTTCTTCAAGAACATACCCGAGTTTGGTTCGAAAATCATCAGGCAGCTATGAAGGATTGGGAGATTTTCAAGGAAGGGTTTTTGACTGCCTTTTCAAGCATCGTCCGAAAGGAAAGAGCCCAGGCCCTCCTTCAGTCAAGACTTCAACTTACTGATGAGCCTGTCCTGGCATACATTGAGGAGATGAAGCGCCTCTTTTGCCGCGCCGACCCTAGCATGACCGAAGGTGAGAGAGTCAAATTTTTAATGCCAGGCGTCAAAGAATCGCTTTTTCCAAGTCTTGTCCGAAATCCGCCAAAAACCGTGGTGGAATTTGAAACGGAGGCGTCTACAATCGAGAAGACGTTGGCCACCCGGATGCGCCACTATGAGCGACCACTTCAGCCGGACTGCTCAACCCACTACCCCAACGCATCTGCAAGCGAACAGAACCTTCGGGACCTCATCCTGGAGATCGTGCGAGAGGAGCTCCGCCGATTGATGCCATCATCGCAACAACCCCAGGGGGCGACGCTCGCGGACGCAGTCCGTGAAGAAGTCCAACAGGCGCTGGGCGTTGCTGAAGCGACGGCTGCGACTGTTCCAGCACAAGAGCCAACAGCGATGAACTACGCTGGTGCATTACGTCGCCCTGCGCCCGACGTGATGACTTTCCGAGCCCTCGCATTTACCGTCCTGTTCCTGAAAACCGCCCCTTGGTCCCCGCCCGCCAAGCCTACCAACGACCCCTAAGCCCCAGAAAGTGCGACGCCTGGAGGACAGCAAACAACCGACCGCTCTGCTTCCATTGTGGTGAGGCAGGACACATTCTTCGTCACTGCCCGTACAGGCGGATCGTCCTCCGTGGTTTTGCTGCCGACGCCCCACGACCCCGTCCTGGCGAGCGACCACAGGGAGTCAACGACTTCCTGCGCAGCGGAGAGCACTCGTCGCCAAGGCGTCTGTCACGCTCCCCATCGCCGTACAATGCCCGATTTGTGTCGCCGGGCCGCAGTTACGTGCAAGGACGGTCTCCTAGCCCCCTTAGGGGAAACTAAATGCAGCAACCTTTGGAGGTGAGGTTGCTTAACGGCGAAAAGACGACGATCCCCCGCCGCCGACGACCACTAACGACGACGCAACCATTTCATCGCCGCTCCACACGACGACATCGACGACAACACGGCCAGAGTGCAAGCCGACACCGCCGCCCAGCGAAGTAACAACGGTATGCCCCGGCCATGACCAGAAGAAACGTTGGAGCCGAGATCGAACACCAAGGTCCACGTGCAATGCGAGGACGCGAACAAGTGACCTTGAAGTTGACGTCGACGGCCGCAGAGTCACTGCCGTAGTAGACACCGGAGCTGACTATTCAGTCATCAGTGGACCGTTAGCCTCTCAGCTCAGAAACGTTACCACCGCTTGGGATGGCCCGCTGATTCGCATCGCAGGTGGCAACCTGATTACTCCATCGGGGCGATGCACTGCAAGAATAACCGTAAATGGGCGTAGTTACCCCACCAGCTTTGTGGTATTGCAGCAGTGCTCCCGCGACGTGATTTTAGGCATGGACTTCCTAAATGAAAATAGGGCTATCATCGACCTCCGATCCAAGCTCATCAAGCTCTCTGCAGACAAACCCATACCTGCTACGACGACTTCGACGCAACATGTCGCTCTAAACGTCCTCAACGGAGAATTGACCGTGCCGCCCCGATCAAGAGTCGCCGTCAGCGAAGGTAGCACAGACATCGAAACCGCTGAAGGCATCGTCGAAGGAAATATCCAATTGCTCTTGGAACGAGGTATCGGAATCGCAAGAGGCATCGCGAAATTCCGGAGAGGTCAAGCTCAGGTGCTTTTAACAAACTTCACCGAAGAATACCGGCATCTCAACAAGGGCACGACGATCGCTTTTCTCGACGAATTAGCGCACCTCAAAGATGTATTCACCCTCAACGACCAAACGCTGGAAGACGCACCGGACCAATTCCGTCAGCCCACATTTGACATCAACCCGGCATTGATCCACCGCAGGAAAGACCAGATTCTCAGTCTTCTTCGAAGCTACGGGGAGCGCTTCTCGTCATCATCGAAGGTACGACAAACACCACTGGCCAAGCACCGCATTATAACGGACGAACACGCCCGACCTCGGCGCCAAAGCCCCTTTCATGTATCGCCGCGAGAACGCCAGGCCATACGCGATCAAGTTGAGGAAATGCTGCGTGATGACGTAATCCAGCCATCGAACAGCCCCTGGGCGGAACCAGTCGTTTTGGTGAAGAAGATAGACGGCACACTTCGCTTCTGAGTTGATTACCGCCGCTTGAATAGCATAACAAAGAAGGATGTCTACCCGCTTCCCCGCATCGACGACACTCTGGACCGGCTCTGCAATGCAAGGTACTTCTCCTCGATGGACCTGAAATGCGGATATTGGCAAATTGAGGTCGACGAAAGAGATCGCGAGAAGACCGCATTCAACACACCGGACGGGCTTTTTGAGTTCAAGGTGATGCCACTTGGCCTCTGCTCCGCACCAGCCACGTTTCAACGAGTAATGGACACAGTCCTGGCAGGCTTGAAGTGGCAAATTTGTTTGGTATATTTGGACGACGTTGTTGTCTTCTCGTCAAACTTTGAAGACCACCTAAAACGACTACAGACAGTGCTGGAAGCCATCAAGTCATCGGGACTAACGCTAAAAGCAGAGAATTGTCACTTCGCCTACGAAGAACTCCGGTTCCTAGGTCACATCGTTAGCAAGGACGGTATTCGCCCAGACCCGGAGAAAACAGCTGCAATCGCACAATTTCCACCGCCTGCCGACAAGAAAGCTGTGCAGCGATTCCTTGGGCTGTACGCTTATTATCGACGATTTGTCAGAAACTTTTCGCGGATCGCCGAACCGTTGACGCAGCTTACAATGGCTGACGTACCTTTTAAATGGGAAGCGCCGCAAGGAGAAGCCTTCGACGAACTCAAGCGCCGCCTGCAATGCCCTCCTGTACTTGGCCACTTTGATGAAAACGCCGAGACCGAAATTCACACCGACGCGAGCCGTGTGGGCCTAGGAGCCGTTCTCGTCCAGAAGAGTGCCGGACAGGAGAAAGTAATCGCCTACGCTAGCAGGACCCTCACAAAAGCCGAAGTCAATTACTCGACGACCGAGAAGGAGTGCCTTGCAATCATCTGGGCCACTTCTAAGTTTCGTCCATACCTATACGGCCGACCATTCAAGGTGGTAAGCGACCATCACGCACTCTGCTGGCTGGCTAATTTGAAAGATCCTTCCGGCCGCCTAGCCAGATGGAGCCTACGACTTCAAGAATTTGACATGACTGTAGTCTATAAATCGGGCCGGAAGCATTCCGACGCAGATTGCTTATTCCGCGCTCCCGTCGATGCTCCCCCGAAGGACGATGACGACGACGCCTTTTTGGGACCGGTAAGCGCCAGCAGTTTCGCAGAACAATAGCGATCAGACCCTGAGCTGAAAGCGCTAGCCGATTACTTGGAAGGAAAGACCGCTTCCCCTCCTGGTGTGATCAGGCGACATTTATCACTCTTCACGTTAAGCAATGGCCTCCTTGTGAAGAAAAACTTCGCACCCAACAAGACCGCGCAGCTTCTCGTAGTGCCTAAAACCCTTCGGCAAGCAATTCTGCAGGCGTTGCACAATGAGCCCACAGCAGGCCACCTCGGATTTGCGCGCACGTTGCGTCGAATCCAGGAGAAGTATTACTGGCCGCGACTGCCTGCCGAAGTTGCCCACTACGTGAAGAGTTGTCGTGAGTGCCAACGACGCAAGACGCCGCCGATCAGACCAGCAGGACTACTAAACCGGATTCCGCTCCCAATCCTGCCCTTTCAACAAATTGGGATAGATCTCCTCGGCCCCTTTCCATGTTCGTCTATGGGTAACAAGTGGATCATCGTGGCCACTGACTACCTTACACGTTACGCCGAAGCAAGAGCACTACCAAATCGTACCGCGGCAGAAGTCGCCAAATTTTTTGTCGAACAAATTCTCTTGCGACACGGCGCCTCAGAAGTGCTCATCACGGACAGGGGAACGGCGTTTACGGCAGAGTCGACGCAAGCCATCCTGGAATACAGTCACACAAGCCATCGACGAACAACTGCGTACCATCCCCAGACCAATGGCCTTACGGAGCGCCTGAACAAAACGATCGCGGACATGATCGCTATGTACGTCGACGCTGAACACAAGACCTGGGACGCCATCTTGCCGTACGTGATCTTCGCGTATAACACGGCAGTCAGGAGACGACCAGGTTGACCCCGTTTAAACTTGTGTACGGCAGGGAGCCCACCACGACGCTCGACGCAATGCTGCCGCACGTAACCAGTGAAGACAACCCTTGACGTCGCCGCCTGCCTGCAGCGTGCAGAGGAAGCCCGACGACTCGCACGGCTGCGTATTAAAGACCAATAGCGCACCGAGAGCCGACGATACAATTTACGACGACGCCACGCAGAGTATAATCCAGGACCTAGTGTGGGTTTGGACACCAATTCGCCGTAGCGGATTAAGTGAAAAGTTGTTGAGTCGATACTTTGGGCCATACAAAATCCTTCGCCGCTTCGGACCACTGGACTATGAAGTCATTCCCGACGGAACGTCAGCATCACAACGGCGACGCGCACGCCCAGAAATTGTACATGTTGTACGACTGAGGCCATATTACGCGCGTTAAAGAATCTGTGGCGTTTAAAATTTGCAGTGTTTATGTTTAAGTTTGTTTTGGAACATCGAGGCGACGTTTTTTTTAAGGGGCGAAAATGCCACGAAACCTTCAAAACAGTATTTGTTGTTTTGTAACAGCCGCCGGCATACAGGCTTATCCCTCTGATTCTGGACCGCGTATCAGTTCCGTAATCTTTGTTTGTTAATACGCGTTGTCGCGAGTCACATCTTTATCAGTTTTGTTGTAGCGCAAGATGCACCGAGATCTGTCTCGAAGGTTCCGGCCACTCGGGTGTCTTTCCACAATGTTCCAGCCCGTGCTGGTAGCTGTTTGCGACGTTATCTAGATTGTTCTGTGCAGCTTTTAAATTTAGCGTTGCCGTGTGTGACGGGCATTCTTTGTTCGACGATCGACGAGCGCGTTTGTTCCTATCGCCGCCGCCGAGTTGCTTAGTTCTTTTGCGGGCACAAGTCAGCCCAAATAAAGAGTTTCTTTAGTGCAATCATCGACCCTTCATTTGTGTCGTCGACCTCGTCACCACTACGTGACAATATATCTGTCCTTGCACCTCGGGCCATATACCGCATGTATTGTAAGGCAATCTTGGGCTTTTTTATTATATAAAGCAGGTTTTTTTGACCTGCCCCGCAGGCTGCTAGCGCGCTCCTGCATGGATTTATGGAATGGATGGAATATAGGAGCGTCCCCTTTGAAACGGGGTGGTAGCAGTTACTATCGCGCTCGTTTTTTTCCTTATATCTTAATTGTTGTTTTAAATTGGTTAACTTTTTCAACATTCCTTTTATTGAATTTTTGTTTCTACATTACAACATTGTGTTACTTTTCTGCTTTTAAGCCACCAAACTTTCAATCATTTTTTGCTAGCTTCAGCCACAGGTTCTTTCACTCGGCCACAAGTATCTCTATAAACACCAGGGAATCAGGAAGAGGGACTGCGTCTGCATCGACTTCCGGATAGATACCATCACATTCGAGTATCAGATGTTTAAAGGTTTCTATGGATTTACCGCTTACTACACACTTGTCATTTTCTTGGTTAAATTTCTTTTTGTAGCTGCGTGTTCTAAGATAAAGCTTCAAAACGTTGGGCACTGCCTCATGAGTTATCAAAGAAAGCTTCCTTCCTGACCTGCCTTTTCCATTTTTGATATAGTTCTGCACTCTATTTCTTTTCCATGGTATTTATCCAAATTTCAAAATTTGTGTTTTTCACCTGTTGCTTAAAGCTGTTTATATCTTCGCCCTTGTGACCTGCATAGTTACTGGTTGGTTGACTACTCCTTTTTCTCCATTGTGAGTCAACACTTTTTAGGTACAGGTATTTATATAATTTAACTGCCCACCTGTTACTGTCCAATTTCCTCAGGCGTTCTTAATATAATATTTTGCTCTGAGTTTCCTGTACTTCGAAAGATGCTCAGCCCATATCTCCCGGTACCGCCTGATTTGTAGTTTTGCCGTGGGTACCCAGTGGTAATCGTCCGATGGCTCTCTGATTTATTTCTAATGTCTACTCTACCTCGGCTTTTAGGCACAAAACCGCATTTCCGAAAGTAAGTCCGGGCACCATAATTCCTTTCCAAATACCCCTCAACACCTGATACCTGTTGTATCCCCCAATGCCCTATGCTTCATTATCCCGGCATTTATTCGCCCTTTTGCCTAAGTGATTGCTCATGCTTTTGCGGATAACGCTGTCAAACAGGGCTGAGAGAGCAACATCTCCACGGTGTTCAAGATGTCTTATCAGTTCATATTACCAGCACGTCATTCTACCAAGCTTTCATGCCTGCTGCTTCCGTCTTCGTCGCTTCTCACGTTGGCTAGCGGAACAAAATTATATTTCCCAACGATGTCAGTAACGTATACACGATAACGGCCGAAATAACGTTGGAGCAATAGTTTAAGATATATTGAAGCGCTGCTTGATGAGGATAATTTCATGCACGTGTGATCTCAAGCAGATGACAAAACACTGCCTATATGTGTAATTGGATGCTGTGTCGACGTAACCACCAGTCTTCCCTATAGGGGGCTGTCGTGTGGCGTTCTCGCATATTTCAAGTGATGGTGCGTTCGTGTTCGGAGAGGCCGAAAGCGAAACTTGTCCTCATAAATAAATTCCTGATAATTATTTAAGGTGTGCCGTGCATTTTCGGGTTCCAGTCCTTCCCTTCTGGACCATCATGGATCGAATAAAGCAAATATAACGAAAGAGAAAATGTACACTTTTAACACATCGCAGACCGAATTATCACACATTCTTCCAGATATATTGATGTCCTCGTGGTATATACTTGGGCAAAGTATCGTACAATCTGTAAGATGACCGTACACTATAGACTGACGATGGCTTCTGATTATGCTATCAGTAGCAGATGGGGAAATAAATCTGCAACCCGAATCAACAACCTCATTTCTCAAAACGCGCATAAACAGCTAGCCACTGGATCTCTTGCTTCCAGAAAAAAAGGCGCAAAGATTAATCAAAGACAAACAATACTGAAATATAACAACATATCATTGCGGCATGCAGGATGAGTGACTGGGAAAACGTGATATATTAGGATCAGACGGTTCATTATTAAATATTGGAAGAAAGGTCCCAGTTGATAAGGTTTTAATAACACACAACTAAAAAGAAATGCCACACAGGAGAACTACAAAGAGCGCTATGATTGTAAGGGGGGGGGGGGGGGAAGGTATGAATATTGGTAATGTCAGCAAGAATAAGCTCAGAAGTGAGGAACTATAAGGTGACAAAACTGTGTAAAAGGCGGAATCGCAAAAAGATGAAATAAATAAGAGCGAAAGTTTGAAATAAACACATCTGATGCAGACACAGACATTAAAGATAAGAAGTGCTCAACAAAATATGCAATGTAGATTAAAAGGCAAATGCAAGTGCAGGAATAACGTCGTGGTCTAACATGGTACCTAATCAGCTCGAAAATTAAACAAAGGTTGAAAATGACCTTCTAGAGAAGATATTTCATTTGGAAGCATTGAGACAGACGACGTGCTGACGCTTTTGTCGCTATATTGAATAATGTAAATGCTTCTATAACCTACATTTTGGCCTGAACTTTGTATCTAAATAAAAATGGCGTGTTGTTTGAAATCACTTGGAAATTAACCTTTTCTTACCTTCAGGTACGCCGTTATATTCTTTTCAATGACGTAATCGCAAACCTTATAAGTAATTCATTCCTGGCCACCATAGTTTCCGGGCACATTTGTTGATTTCCCCTCTTGCCTCCGCAGTATCGTGTTTCGCTCGCCTTCTATTTCCTCAGCTGTTGTTGTGGTTGTTTCCAATAATCTATTCAACATTCTTCTCTCTCTAACCTTTGGTCTCGCTGCAAATAGCTACTATTATAATCGCATTTTATTTGTGCCTTATTAACAAGTAGTACTTGACTTCATGATCTCTGATTTCTTTTTTTGGTTCATGCTGTTTCTAAAATGGCTACATGAAAAACAACGATTCGTGATCATGAGAAATTGGGAAGGATATTAGCGTGATCGAGTTCCCAGACTAGAGTTCGTCTCATTTTAGCAGCAATAAATTGGTTTGGTTTCATTTCGGGGGTTTTACGTCCTAAATCAACTCAGGCTATTAGAGACGTCGTAGTGGAGAGCTGCGGAAATTTTGACCACATGGGGTTCTTTAAAAGGAAGCTGCATTGGTTTTAGATTTCGATAAGTTTCGAACGTTTGAATGATTTTAGGTAGCACTTAAATCATGCGCAATTCTTGGCGCTAGCATATCAAACAACGGCGCAATTATCGACTAAAACCACGACGGCTATCAGGCTTCACCGCACTGCACAGCGACAGGTGGAGGACGCATGATGACGTCATTGACGGTACCGGAGGAGGAGGAGAAAACATTTATTTATGATGATTTGATTTGGGAAGGGAGGTGCGTCTGGCACTCAGACCCTCTTCCGGGACGCCATTGGCCGCCGCCGCTGCCCGAGCTCTCTGGACCGGGCACCCATATAACCGGCACATTTCCGGCATAGACGCACTTGGTTCGAAGCAATAAAATCAAGGCTGCCGAAAACAAAGCCCCAGAAATGTTGATTAGCACCGTCAGAAAAGGCGCAGCAGGACGTGGGCGAAGGCAATGAACTTCACAAATATTACCGTCCGTGACGTCATCACCTAGCTTCTCCGCAGAACTTTACTGCTGTGAGGAGAAGCTCGAGCCTTAATCGCCAATGGACCATTTGCGGAAAAGCTCCTGCGCATGCGCGACAAAGGCGCGACTAGCGCCCTCTGTGGGCGATTTGGTTTTGGTTGGAAAACATGACGCGCCAGCGCTGCCTAGCTGTGCATTCTCGCGCTGTACAGCGGTGGATGATTTGAGTTGCTTGTCTCGCTTTCGCCGTATGTGTGTGCCCGCGGCTCGGGAAAACTTATCACGCATTTAAAAAAAAGTCGGACACGTGAAAAAAGGCTGTCTCGATATTTCATGACTGGTCCCTGAGCGCGCGTCGTCTGCTAACGAAGCAGTGTGCTCGGTGTCCTCTTCCGCTGCTTCCTTGCGGAGCCGCTTTTGTTCTCCCCCGTTTTTTTTTTTTTTATGTCGGTGCCATAATCTATTGTTATGAGTTTTGTTTCCTGCTACAGCCACACCATTTACGGAAAAGGGGCCATCTCTGCCTTGAGAAAAGGTAGTGTAGAGCTTTGCTGGAGTGAGTTCTATACCTTACCAAGAACTATCGACTTGCAGAGTACGCCCGTGCAAGAAGAAGCATCCTAGTGCCCTCACAGAAACACTCAACAGCAGCCCTTCTACATGCTGACAGGTTTCGCTGAGCCTTGAATAAGGAGCAAAGATACGCAGCATTGTTCACTATTGCATGTAGTCTAAATAGTCATTTGACTGGAATGCCTTCTATCTAAGCTAAGCATGCACCATGCAACAGCGACACTGGTACGTATATATAACGAGGACCACGACGACATACAAGGCGCGAAAGACGAAGCCGTGGGGTCGGTTGGGCACAACCGACCCGTTCAGTAGTAGCTGGGCGTTCTTGCTGTCTTGCTGCCAAATGAACACATATTGGTTTTATAAGAGTTCTTGCATCGACAGATTCGGTGGGAAATGAATTTTATATACTTGTATAAACATCCACCGTAAATCCAAAAATACAATAGCAAGGTGCGCTATATCTGAACAGCGGGAGCACGGCAGAGTGCAGCCTACGCAGGAAGCGGTCCGTCAGTAAGCGAAGCTCTCGCGTATGAGCGCGAGCGTAGTTGAGAAAATATGAGTCGTTTACAAATCAGTAAAGCCTGGCCTACATCAGAAGCTGCAGGGACGAAGTCAGCAGGAACTCTTGCCCTACGTCAGAAAACCTAGACAAACTTTTGCGCGTGTTACAAAACAGTGCATCCCAAGTCACTGTAACACTCGTCGGCCCATTAGTGCCCATGCAATGCACGTTAATTTTGTGTATCAGCATTCTGCACAAGAGAGATACACATCTTTCTAAGCAAAATATCTCACCCCACAACGCAATCGCAGTGAGTTCAAACGATGTGACCCGAATCAACAGCGAACCATGGCATTGTCGCATAAACACTGCGGTCTTCATGGATTGTGCTCACTCTCATCAAAACTGATTAGTGGTATGAAGATTCAAGTTCCTGACATGGCCTTCCTCCTTTAAGCATCGGCCACAATGCGCCTGGCGAACAGTTTAGGACGCAAACTGCACTGGTCATTATTCTGGCTAAAACCCAGAACGTCGGCGCTCTACATCGTTCTCCTTCTATGTCATCCTCTTTATTCAGCATATGCACGTTTTCAGCAAAAGAGCAACGCTAAAACAACGATTTAAGCGCACGCGAAACGCCGAACGCTGCCTTGCGCATGCCAGTTCGAGAAGCTCTTTCCAACCAAAAGTGCCGGCGAAGCTTCCCATTTTGGACGAAAGGTGGCGCTCGCTTTTCCGCAAATGATCGATTACGCCATAAGTTTGAATGCTAGCGCAAAAAAACATTACATGCATCACCTGCAGCCTATGTAGATTTGATTATGAACAAATTTGAATAGATTTCAAAAATATTTCAACAATTATCGACCGATATTTGTACTGTCTACCTTTTCGAAAATTATAGACCGTGTTATTTATTTTAGACTTTCATACTTTCTAGATAAATCAAAAATAAGTCAACGTAGTTAGCTCTATTGTATTTGAAGGAAAGACTGATAGAAAACATTGAACGTAAACTATTTGCAGTGGGAATCTTCCTTGATATACGCAAAGCATTTGACTCTGATAAGCACGATATTTTGGTGTCCACTGCTAGTTGTAGGGTTTGTTCTATTCCGGCGTCATTTCCTGACGTGACCCTCAACGTTATGTCGTCGACGTATAACTTATGGGACAGATTGGGTACACGGTTCAGTTCGTCCGGGAGTGATAAGAAGGACAAGTTAAAGAGGAAGGGGGAGAGCACGGGTGAGTGTTAGAGATGCTTTATTGCTGCAGTAATTGTTTCCCAAAGAATGTCCCGAAGAAGAGATCCAGCTCAGGCTGCAAAATGCGGTTTAAGAGCATGTCTTGTGACTTCTCACGTTTGCTGATTTCTCTCGGTTGGTCGACGGTGTGCTGGTAAATTTTTTAATTTTGAACAGATGCAGGAGACAAATTAATTGAGAGATTGAGAGTCAATGCTGGACCATGGGTTCTAACTTGTTGCATAAGCGCTGGTCATCAGATCTTCGCCCCGGTGTTAAGCGGTTCATTCCGTTAACGCAGAAAAATTTGTAATCAGTTCGAACTTTGAAATGTGTGAGAGAATATGAGATATAGCCTGCGGTCGTCGTTATAATAAATTCTTAAATTGGTTTAGAGGAAAGTAAAGACGCATGTATTTGTAACACGTGGACTGATTGCTGATTGCTTTATAGGAAGGGAAAGGCGCGGTAACTGTCTCACTTGTTTTCTGTGGACACCTTAACCGCGCCGTAAGGGAAGGGAGGAAGGTGGGAGTGAAAGTGGAAAGAGAGAAAGAGGAGCCGTAGTGGAGGGCTACGAAGTAATTTCGACCACCTAGGGGTCTTTAACATGCGCTGACATCGCTCAGCACACGGACGCCTCTTCGTTTCGCCTCCATCGAAACGCAGCCGCCGAGGTTGGGTTCGAACCCGGGTACTCCGGCACAGTGGTCGGGCCCTGGAGATGTTTTAACATGCTGCGTTTCGATGGAGGCGAAAAGGAGAAGCATCGGTGCGATGTCAGCACACATTAAAGATGACCAGGTGGTCGGACGTACTCCGTAGCACTACACTACGTCTCCTCTTTCTCTCTTTCCACTTTCACTCCCACCTTCCTTCATTCTATTATGGCGCGATTATGGTGTCCATAGAACAAGCGCGCCTTTCCTTTCCTGTGAACCAAGTATATTACATTATAATGACATCGCGCAGCACACTGACGCTTTTGTGTTTTGGCTCTATGGAAACGCTGCCTCCGCGGTTGGGATCGAGTCCTGGTACTCCGGCTCTGAACCTCTGAGCCACATTTGGTGGCGTGAGTGGAATTTGTGGGACTTAGGACAACTTCCGACCCTCATGTGCTTATGATGCAATGGGGAACTACTTTAGACTTGGTGTTTCCGAAGTTTGCTAATCGTGGGGAAAGTGTGAAAATAGAAAAATTATGCTCTATCACAAACGATTTCACCGACCACCACGCAGTCTCTGCAGTAGTCAAAAGGTGTGTTGTTGATGAAGTTGAAATCGTGGAAGAAAGTAATAAAAGTGTTAAGTGTTGATGTTTGACCACGAATGTTTATCGATGGAGAATGTTAAGGCTTTAAGAAGTTGAGTGTTTAAATATGAGGTAAAATCGAATAAAAATATTCCAATTCATACACGGTGTCATATTTAAAAAACATAATTTAATCATTTAAACATAACTGCTGATGCTCTTCCATTTGAAAGCCTCTCGGAGGTGGCTGAATGTTTTGAATACTTCACCCAGCATGTCAGGCTTTTTACATCTTCGTCAGCATCTGGAGCCCTGCGCGATCTACTTGGCGAAGTTGAAGAAAGGAAATCATCTGAAAAAAGCTTGAGAGCTCGGCTATATGGACTTGCAAAACCGGGCCACAATTTGTACAAATGTTTGCTGAAGTATGTTATAAGGTGAATCAACAAGAGCACCTATCTCTCCAGTGAACAATGCAGGGGCCCTGAAACATTTTAAACTAATACGGACCGTTTTTCATGAAAGCAGCGAAAATTCATTGGTTTTCTCTCCTAATAAAACCTCCGGCTCATTGCTTTGAAAGCCACCTCTCATTCAACAGATTGGTTATTGATCAACGTCGGTTAACGAGAAGCGTGTAGTACTTGTTGGGGCGTCTTTATAGAACCGTTTATGTTATCAGAAGCCGTAATCTGTAGGTTAGCGCCGTTATAATGGTGGAACACTGATTCAGGTAGCAAGCAGCCTAGCAGATCCTTCTTGCGCGTCAGCCTTCACAAAGAAAAAAACTCACATTGCGGCGGGATTGCGATGTTTTTTCCGAATTGTTGGTGTCTGAATTTTGACAATTTTCTGGATTTCCTAAGAAGAAACAAAAAGCTAACAGAATACTATATTCAAATTTCTCAATAGAACTGACGCAAATTGAGAGCCACATGAGGGCTATCTGGTACTCCAACTTTTCTATGCGGGAAAAAAACAATTTTGAGGAAATAAAAATCTAGCATGTTATGAAATGAAGAAAACGCATAAACAATATAGTAGTTCACTCCAGGATAACAAACGTTTAATCTTGACAGCTTACATGGAGCAACTTTTTTTAGTTGCAATTCTTTGAAAAAAATATGCTCTAAAAGCACCTTTGGGCTGCCTATAGGCAACAGTTATATCTGCGGTTTTTTGTTTGGTGCCGGAATCTCTAAATATAGAGGGACACAAGACCATTTATTGGGCAAATTTACACTTTTGAAAGCGAAAGTACCTTTATAGCTACGAAATACCGTAAAGCGAGAGCTCGTAATGTCATGGAAAATGTTTAGGCGACAATGCAATGCCACTGGCAATTCGACGGCGACTGAAATGACAAAAAATCACAGAAAGGCTGATGGGCAAAGTTCCATGCGCATTTCCGTTGTCAACAAATAGAATATGATTCAATTGCTTCGTGCTGCAGCCTGGCACAGTCTTGGCATATCTTTATTTTATTTCAACTTTCTTGCTTTAATGCCGACCAATGCGTCATTCAAGGCCCAGGGTACAAATAAGCGACGTGGTTAAATCTACACCGTATTTTCGTAGGTAATTGTTTCTCACGGACAGTGGCGAGATGCAAGCAGTATTTTTCTTGCTCGCTATTTTCCTTAACTCCGTAGTGCTACACTGTGAAGGAAGGTGGGGCTCAAGTAAGTTACATTTCTTAGCGGTTTTTTATTAAGCGAAAGTTATAGTTTGCTTGGCACTTGGCATCTCCTGAATGCCAGGCGGACTTTCAACCCCAAGGCCACAGCTTCGGTTTTAGGCCTCAACACATCACTCTGCCTCCTCCGTGTCGTCATTTCTTTGTCATTCGTACAAAATGGCAATTCACCGTCGAGATAAATAGGCGAAATGGTGAGCTGCCTATTTTTAAAGTTCGAAAATTTTTATTCAATGGCGTGCCTTCTGACCATATCATTGAATTCTCATATCATCATCTGGGTCAAAACAAGAAGAAGAACCCATATGGCATTCCTGTTGAGAAGAACTGGAGGTTAAATAATTTTAGCGCAATATAGAATTATGCACAAACTTGCGCTTCTGCTCCGCTCACAATGCTAGCGCGCCACTCTCACTTATTTTTCATATATATATACACGTGAAATAGTTTGAAAGCCAAATATTACAATAACATATATTCCCGTTAGCAGACTACCCTAGAAATCGTCCGAGGTAGCACAGTATAGAATCCATCGGACAAAGTAGCTGCAGCTAGGCAAAAAATAAGTATAAACCAGTGGAAAATAACTCTCGTTTTTCTACCATGTCATAGATGTCAGTAAGTGATTCGCAAATTGATTACAATTTGTCCTGTATTGGTCTGCTACAAAAAACATCGCGAAGCTTAAAGGTTATTTTAACTGTCATCAAAAAATAAGCCCCTTATTGTGCACATCAGAATGTACCATATGATAATGTGCCATTCGGCTCTGACTGCTAAGAATTGTGCTTCTCTCTTAAAGAAGCTCTAAATTACAGCCTCAGTTTCGTCTGATTTATTTATTTATAGGAAGGGAAAGGCGCGGTAACTGTTTCACTTGCTTCCTGTGGGCAGCTCAACCGCGCCGTAAGGGAAGGGATGAAGGTGCGAGTGAAAGTGGAAAGAGAGAAAGAGGAGCCACAGAGGAGAACTACAGTGTAATTTTGACCACCTGGGGATCTTTAACGTGCGCTGACATCGCACAGCACACGGACGGACGCCTCTTCGTTTCGCCTCCATCGAAACGCAGCCGCCGAGGTCGGGTTTGAGGGCTCCGCAAATTTAGACCACCTGGGGTACGGCAACGTGCTCTGATATCGCACAGCACACATGCACTCGCATTACGCCTCCAGTGAATAGCGGCCGCAGCAGCCGTGATTCGCTTCCAAATCCTTGGGTCAGTAGTCAAGCGCCCTAATCACTGGGCCACCCCTTGCGGGAGAAAATGCGCCTTACAGTACCCAACTGTAAGTAAACAGTGCAATATCACTAGTTCGTCGTTGTACAGTCATCCTAGGCCACGAGACATAGATATATAGGACTCACGTTTCACCGTTCGCAACTCTGTAGTTAATCATACATTGTCGTTAGCGAAGTACGGCGTCTTGATCGCCAGACCTCAATTCATTCTATAAGCGCCGTGGAGTGTCTTGCCATAGACATACCATTGCCGTACAAATCAGTGTCTGATCATCTCACCTGTCATCAACGACCAGCGAGAAGGCTTGCGATGTATGTTGTGAGGTTGGAAGAGTTATACGTTTATAAACTGCGACTTTAATCATGCAGCACACCGGTATCGGCATGGTGTAGGAGTGGAGTGTCGGGCTCGGCATCCAAGGACTTTGTCAATTTCTATATGAAATGTTATGGTCAAGTTAGGAAATCCTGCAAATTTTTCCACTGTATGAGGTGTCTTCTCGTCATAAAAATAGCCGACCATTCAGTGCTCTGCCATGCCGACTGCCGACTTCATCCTACATCAAGCTTTTTTTTTTCGCAGAGTTTGTCATTAGGCATAGTGAGAAGGGAGCGGGAGTAGGAGGAAACTAGAAGAAAGAGTGCAATCAGGTCTCCCTTAAGTAATCCCACAGGTTGCCGATAGACTGATTGTTCAGCGTCCACTTCCTGTAATCACATTCACGGTCCCACAGCAGGCCTACTTTCTGTAGGTACCACTGTCTCACAGATGCTGTAGCTGGACAGGACCAACAATAGATGCTTCGCATTGCACAGTTCCGGTGCAGCACCACAATACTTGTAAGCGTTGGTCATGCCACTGATGACGCACAGAAGGCGTCGGGGCCGCTCCTGCCCGAATCCTGCGTACAGATACCTCCTCCTCCCGAGTGAGATTATGGGAGGGAGGGTATGCACACGGAGGAATTAGAGCGCGTGTTCGCTGGCGCAAAGAATATTTCTCGGAAACATGGGACATGAGCGGACCTGGTTGAAGAGGGGAAGGTGGCGGGATGTCTGACCATCATCAGGCTAGCACGTAAAAAGGACAGTCTCAAAAACATTCCCCTGCCAAGCCACGTGTAAACCACGTCACAAACCAAAAAAGGCATGCAGGACGCCTGTTCCTGAATTTTAACCATCCATGTTCGCAACGACGGCTCTGTCATAATCGTGCTAGTATATTGCTTTCCCAATAAACAAGCGAGCTGTATTTTAATGTTACAAATTGTGAGAATCGTTTTAGACAGAGGCAAATACGATTTTTCAGAGTTAGGTGGGCCGCGGTCACTGGCAGTCTGCTCGCCGTTGAAAAGCATGAACTGATTTTACCTGAGTATAATGTTTGCTCGCTAAAAGGGTTTTTCTAAAACTTAGCGAAGTTTATCCGCCTTGTCCCTTTGTCATATTGGCTTAAAAATGTTGCTGATTAATCGAGTGCCTCTTCGTTTCTTCGGCACGTTCACTTTGTGATTTCTCTTATTGCGTGTATTAGCGCGCTCACTAGAAATAGGGAACAAGACAGTATTGCAACGATGCTTCAGGAATGCCATTGCGCCAGACGGTTAGAAGTACAAGATGGGGGGGGCCGGGAAAGTTGTTCATTGATGATGAGACTAATTCGGAGGCACTAGAAAATTTCAGTTTGGTACTTATCCGCCGTTCTTTTTTTCAATAAAACAATCAGGGTTGTTTTGTCCCCGGGCTTGATTATTAACAACGCGATGCTTATCAATTTTAGCGTGGCGACATCTGTTGCAGAGCTGAGCCTTAGTACATTAAGTTTAGTTGCGGTGTCCATGAACCGCTATGCCTTAGACTCAGTTACTCATAAATTCCGACGTCGGTGTTGTGAGCGAGAAATTATGACACTGGCTATTTTATAGCTTATGTGGCTTAGCGAGACCACAAGCTGTCACAAAGTTGGAAAGAGCTGCCAAGAAGGGTTGCGCTATGGAAGGTGGAATAAAAATAAACCAGTAGTTTTCGGTGCCGAGTGAGGCACGCTGCACCCAGGCTAGACAGGCACGTTGCTAGGCTGCATTAAAGCAGGTCTACATATGTCGGGTGGTCGCCTTTAATGACGGGTCTGATGTGGTTACGTTTCTCATAAAGTGTTTGCGGTGTTTGACTCTGTGACTAAACATCTCAATTTGTAGGTGAAAGATAATAATAAATGTATTGACTGATGTTAAAAGAATTAGTTTTCGTTATCTATTCAAGAGTATCATATATACGCCTTCTTAGAATGAAAGAACGACTCATTAATCATACACCATGAAGACATATTGATGGGATGTCATAAAATTTATTTGCTATTTGGTAGGCGTTTGGAGGACAATTGTTCATAGCTTGCAGTTTGGAACAATTGGTTATTATCGGTACAAATGATTATCAACTATAATATGCATGAAAGAGATAAGAAATATCCACCCTTTTTTGAACTGAAGATACCATCAAAAACGGCTGAATCTGTGACGTCATTTTAGGTGTCAGTGAAATGTTTCTCTGAAACAAATTTGAAAAGACAAGAGAAATGCTTGGCTAACAATTTAAGGAGGAGTGTTTCATGAAGAACTATGATTCTGTTTATTCAATGATGTTATGTGCTCTAACATTTAATAGTTGGAACAACAGTATAGGGGGCTTGATGAAAGTGAACGCACAAGGCAGCATTTTATATTAGGGACACCATTGCAAAGAGATCAAGCAAATTCCACCCCCTAGATTTCCTTACATACACTAACATCCTAAAGAACGTGGACTACTTGTTTTGGCTCCATTTAAACTACGACCCTACTGCCGGTCTCAACTTCTGGCACTTGGACACGGTAGTCAAAGCCTTAACCACTTAGCCGATGCTGCAGGACGTAGTGATTACTGGTGAGCTATATCCTTGAATACGCCTTGCTGATCATGTATGCTATTGAACCAATCACTGCTTGGAAACTCAAGCTAATAAACTTGGTTTATCATACTCAGGTTGATCTTTCAAAATTACAGAAGTACACCGTTTGAGCTATTGAACCAATCACTGCTTGGAAACTCAAGCTAATAAACTTGGTTTATCATAGTCAGGTTGATCTTTCAAAATTACAGAAGTACACCGTTTGAACCATCTATCAGCACCATTAACCTATATGTTGAGAACAGCTTGGATGATAAGAAAGGCATCTTAGGCCAGCTCATATGAGTAGTTCTCTGTGGTTGTCAATAGCACTCAATGAGCACAATCAATTTAACTTCATTACAGGAAACTGCTACGACGGGTGGACTACCATATATAATGGCCACCACAAAAACATGAGCAAACCTTGTGCTGAACAGCTGTGCACTTACGGCAAACTTTCAATAACCAAAAAGTGAGTATCTCGACTCAAATAAAAGAATACTAACGCCACGTTTGGCAGAGTTCTTTGTTCAACTTGCATCTTGCAAGGTAACAACAAACGGATAACAGGAAAGAAGAGCACTTTCAGTTGGCATTCCAAAGCCAAAACATCTCAATCTAGAAGTGGATGGTATAGGAAAGTTCTTAGAAATGATCAAATTTCACTCTTTTTCAGAAACTCGAGAGAGCAGATAGAAAAATCACAACTTGTTTGAAGTGGTCTATTATATGATTGGTCCTAATACTCACAATATTTTTCTGCGTTCTTGTCCTAGAGAACTTTATTCTAAAAGAATAAAGTGGCATGGGTCAATATATTTCACTATACGTTTATATGAAAATTATCTCCTCTCTTAAAGCCACTATTCCGTACCCTGGTAGAGCAATGAAAACAAAAAAAAAAAATGATCACCAATTTTGTTCTTTAGGAAATACAGGAGTAAGTGTTCCAACGTTCTCACTTTGCTTCATTATACTGTGCGTCGTTAGCCTTGGTTAGCCTTGACCGCCTAGTAAAGAGCAGACATTAGTCTGCCAACCAAGATCCGTATAACTCGTGCTATGGCCTTTCCAGTTGTGATGTATGGATGCGAGAGTTGGACTGTGAAAAAGGCTGACCGCCGAAGAATTGACGAGTTTGAATTGTGGTGCTGGCGAAGACTTTTGAGAGTTCCTTGGACTGCCAGAAGATCAAATCAGTCGATATTGTAGACCATAAACCCTGACTGCTCATTGGAGGGTCAAATTCTAAAGTTAAAACTCAGCTACTTTGGACATCTGATAAGAAGAGAGGAGTCGCTGGAGAAAGATTTGATGTTGGGAAAGGTTGAGGGTCGCCGGAGAAGGGGTAGGCAGCGAACGCGATGGTTAGATGGCATCCTCGAGGCACTGCAGATGAAGTTATGTGATGTTAGGAAGATAGAGACCGGAAAGCGTGGCGTGACATGGTCCATAGGTTCACAAAGAGTCGGACACGACTGAACGACTGAACTGAACTGATTGTGCGTCGTGTTTCGCAAATGTTACCTTGCAGAATGGGTTATTTTTACGAAATATGAAAGCATGCTGCTTTAATATTCCGGTCAAGATGGAATAAGGAGCTCATGGAAGAGTTTCGTTACATCTGTGTCCTTCAATGTAAACTTGTTTTGGTTGCATCATTTTTTTCGTTTCTATGGCATCTATCCTGCAAGATAAATGCTGATATAGGGATTATAGGGATTTGCACCATCGGCTAGGAATCAGAAAGGTAGTGGTTTGACTCTCGATGGAAAGAAACTTTTCTTTATTGTCATTTTATGCGAACATTACCGCAGCCTTGATATATTATCTCTTCGTAGATTTCCAATAAATAATTATTTAGAAAAGCAAAGACCTAAAATCCCCGTTTAGGCGTAAAACGTTACAGCGTTATTTTTTATATCTTGGGCGGATCATATTTTAACAAGATGGTCACATTTTCTCGCCAATTCCGCAACACTGTAAATAATAGTTTTTATCTTCCATTTACTGACCAGCATATTGAAAGATAAAATTGAAACTTCACCGCCCATATACACCAAGTGCCCAAACTGAATGTAACAAAGCTTTGAAAAATGAACCCTGTATGATGAATGGAATCCAGACTTCTAGAGCCTCGCGGACTATTCTTAATTCTTTACCGAAATTTTTATAATAAAGAAAATATGGGCTTATAAACTTATAACATGTAAATCTGCAATTGTTATTGCAAACAAAACAAAATAATTTTATTACTCCGGGAACTTGAACGAAAGCAAGGTCCACTCGGTGTATTCGTCCTATTTAATGTCCGAATGACCTGGGCAACATTTTGCTGCGTCTATCGAACTGGGCGCTATCCATGCCACTCAATTTTGGCCAACGTCTTAATAGGTCGAGGTCGGCCTTGGTATGACAGAAGTAAAACTTTGGTGGCGGCCCGGGCCAAAGATGGTTGTGAGTATTGAACTAAGCGTAGTCCATTGCACTTTGCATGTCAACTGTACTGCTCCATGGTCTCGATGTGATCACTTCGGTGGATATGGCACACCACGCAGCAGTTTCTCCTTTATTACTAACACAGGCTGTTTATCTGGTACACAAGATAAGGCTTCCCATCCACCCAGATTTTTGCTGCTTTGGTTGCCCAGTAGACCTTTCGCGCTAAAACGGCTAAGGCCTTTCTTTCAACATTTATTTATTTCTAGATAATACTTGTATCATTAGGATGTCTTGTTGGGCTAGCAGGAGCAATATTGTGCGAAAACGACACACAAGAGAGGGTACGGGACGATCGCGAACTGATAACTGATTTTATTGTAGGTACGCTGCACATAACTGAGCGAAACAAGACACGCTTAGAGCATGCACAGCCAAAGGTCCTGCAGCCCTGCAGTTTTTAGACGTCCACTTGATCTTTTCGAACAAAGATGCTTGTTGGTTGTACCGCCCCAGGACCCAGAAAGGTTCATCACCCTATAGTTCGGCGCACTCAGAAATAGTTAAAAGATGGAATGCCACTCAGTGCCTAGAATACGCCCTCCTGAAGTCCTGCTCGCACAGAATGCAAGAAAGCTTTATTGATTAGGTGGGCAGGCTTTCCTTTGCCGATTTCTGTTGTGCGATCGTGGCGGCTTGGCTGAGACGCTGCAGCAAAAGATGAAAGGAAAAGCGCGGAAAAATGCATAAAGCAAAGAAAAACCGGTTGCCATGCCAATTGTGCACAAAGTGTCGCACAACCTGAAGAATCTGGCGGACAAGTACAAAGTGCCGGCGCTGTTGGCAGCACCGTTGAAACTGGCAAATCTATGCCCCCTATAAGCAAACAAGGAGCAAAGAAGAGCGGTTGAAGCAACAAGCATGCTAGGCCCTTTGCGAATGCGCCGTCGGTGTTGTCTGAAATACCACTGTCTTGGAAAATGTATGTAAACCAGACTGGTCGCTGCGTGAACGATCGTGCATGGGAACATGAGTTATAGTTAACAGCGGAGGAAGGTTTTAACTTGGCTAAGCACTGCGTGGCCTGCCAGGGCTGCCAGCCTCGGCTGAATGAGATTAAGATTCGGGGTAAGAGAAGCAATTCACTCGCACGTGAACTATTGGAAGCATATCCTATAAAGATATAATGTCTGTATTAGCCGCTCCTCTGCTGTTCTGTACTGCAATGAGATAGCCTATCTTTACAACATGACCTAAATTGCGAGGCTTGGTGTGCGTGATCTTTTGCTGCGCATGCTGTGTGTCGTTTTTGGCTCAGATTTTTGCAGCGTTGTGCAATGAAATCAGTTGTCAGTTTGCGCTTGTCCCGTACCCTGTCGTGTGTTTTTTTTCGTGCAACTATCAAGTCGGAAATCCTTGTATTTTAAACAAGGAACTATAAGTTCTCTCTGTTTAAATAGACTAGAAGTTCCCTGTGCGTAAAATGAATGGCATGCTTGTGTACTGGTAACAATAATTAATGTTTAGAAACAAGCAACGCTATGCTACTGAGACGAGGGCTAAGAGGCAAGGTGTAAATCTCCACACACATAGTCAGCGCGGATCTTTCGAGTAGGAGTGACAGTCGGTACGACTGACAGTCGGATTTGGCACCAGTCTAGGGTAGCAAGACTCCAGGAGTTGGGCAGGCAGGGACCACATTGGATTTGATCCAGCTGTTTGAAGCAAGCGTGCTTAAAGAGTTAAAAGTTTCAGCTCGGTCTTGGGTTTATTGGGCAGCGCTAGTTATCGCAGTCGCTGGGTGCATTGTGCTGAGCTTGTCGAACTGCTCAGTTTTCATCAATAACACAGGATTCAGGTGGTGCAGCGATCCGCAAGAAGTAACCATGCGCACACCATAAGAGCAGGTTTCTTATCATCCATTGATTCGTACCCAGAATGTGTTTTTAAAATACTGTCAGCATGATCATAGATGGCTGGAACTTTGAGCTCGCTCATTATTTTTCTTTCCATCAGCATTATGACGGTCGTTTCAAAAAATCATCTTATTTTTTCCTCAATGGTATCCAGCGCGTGTGTGATTTCTAGTTCCTATCCAAATTATTTTGCGTAGAGGGAAGAAATTGCGGGTACTCATAGATTCTAATTATTATGTAATATCGGTTAAAAGCACAAAAGCGTCATGCATGTAGATTTTATGCAATTCAATACCACAAAAATTAGAAGATTGGGAGCAGTTATTCAATGCCTCTTTGTATCAATCTATAGAAAAGCGCCCTCAGAGTCGAGAAACAATGCCTCAAATAAACTAGCAATACCATCCATACCGTGTTACATAACCAGACTGATGTAGTTCGCATTTTATATGAAACCTGCATCATACGATCATCCGCAGTATATTACTCTACTTAGAGAACATACCGACGCCCCGGAGTAGACACGAATTACTGAAACCTTGGCTTAGACGGCCGCCAGCGTCGCTAAGAGATAGTCTTCGGGCGCCCTCTTTAAGTTCCGGCTTTTGTCGATAGCTGGTAC
The DNA here is from genome assembly GCA_023969395.1 of Amblyomma maculatum. NCBI lineage: Eukaryota > Metazoa > Arthropoda > Arachnida > Ixodida > Ixodidae > Amblyomma > Amblyomma maculatum. Next base: position 21,239 of record JAJIZL010029928.1, on the reverse strand, counting down.
GCAGCTAGCTTCGACCACTTTGTCGACTGTATCCGTTCATCACTTGTAAAGCGCGTTTGTTATATTAGCGTTAATCCTCGCTTTGCTCGTCTATGCAGCCTCGCGCCCCCGGGTAACGAGTAGCAGTTTTCTAAGCCTGGGAACCGGAAATGGCTCGCAAAGCTTCCACAGTTTGCGCGCATCGCAGAAAGTACGGGAGATATCATGTAACGGTTTTATTGTCAAAACTTACTGGCTGCTCTAGGTCGTTTTCTCCTAGTTGTTTTTCTTCTGCAATATTACGTCACACAAATTGTGTCGTAATATTACGACACAATTAGTGTGACGGTCTTTCAGTTGAAAGAGCACGACCTTCCTCAGAAAAGTTTCTTCATTAAATACGGAGCATTCGCACAGAACGCGCGAGGCGCGTGAGGTGCAGTTGCTAAGCTGTCAATTTTAGGCTCAAGCAGTAGAAAACTATCGCGTGTGATATCGCCCGCGCGTGTGATATCAAACCTTCGAGCAGGACGCGTATATGCCCTCTGTAACGAACGCGCTTTCTACGTAGTGATCGGGCACAGTCAATAAAGCCATTAAAGCTTTCTGCACACAAGTAATGGTAGAAGGAACGCTTGTATAAGCAGTCGTCCTCCGCCGTGAGGGAGCCGAAAGAATTATCTCGTATCCGATGGCTAGCATGCCAAGGCGCAGGTGGTAGTCCAAACTATACTGATAGCAAGGTAATAATGATTTCAAAGAGGCACACACGCGGTAAGGAGCTCAGAAGAAGGCAACAGGAAGCGGGTTGTACCAGAAAATTCAGAGGCAAAACAAAGTTAGGAAGCAGACAACAGCATAATATCAGTGAATTAGCTCGGATATACCAGGACATACGTACCGTTAGCTAAGGTTAAGCGGTTGGCTACTAGGCAACGCGGGCAAACAACTGGGCACGCGCCGGTGCCAGTGCGTCTGCTGCGGCTAAAACTTACTCCTCTGGAATGTGTAGACCAGCGAGGCGCGCGAGTGTCAGTGCCGGACCGCGTGGACAGCGTCACACATGGCTGCTACGCAACGGAGGCGCACAGCTGGGCCGGCGCTGGTGTCAGTGCGTCTGCCGCAGACGTCACTCCTGTGTAATGTGCAGACCGGCGAGGCGCGCGCGCGGTGGTGGCGGAGCGCGCGGCTTCGTCCTGCCAGCTGCGTGCTGTGTCACGTCACTACTCCTTCGCATGCGCAGCACGGCTCTCCAGGAGCCAGGTAAAACTGCTCAACCTCGGCCAGTGTAGCTAACGCTTTAATGAGCTATAAGGCCGCTGTCGTCAGTCCATAGTCTGCTTCGCGACCATACGTGGTCATGGAGCCGAGAGCGGGCAGTAAACTATTGGAAGATGCTTCTCTATAGAGATTAAACTCCCAAAAACTAAGGGTATGAGATACGCCGTAACAATTGGTTCCGGAACGATCGACCCCCTGGCGTCTTTTAACGTGCACTCACACAACACAGCACACGGACGCCTTGCCTTCTTCCTCCATCAAACAGCGGCAGCGGTGGCCGCAATTTGGTCTTGCATCCTTGGGCGCAGCCGTCGAGCGCCCTAATCACTCACCACCACGGCGAAGTGCTTTATAGGAAGAAATCACTCCATGTTATGCAACAGGATGCAAAAAAGAGAAACTACCGAGTGGCACAGTGACTAGTGGACTAGTAGAAAAATCAAATATGCAAGCCTAATATCCCAGTCATATTGATTGCAGGAGTCATGCATTGGTCACGCAGTGGTGAGCGCTCAGTTGAGACGTTCTATAAGATCGTTTATCAATAGCTTGTAGGGTTCAGTGAATTCATGCTACACAAAGCCGGAGCTGACAATTTCGCTAATGACTTGTAGTGGAAAGCAGCGGCCTCGACCGGTGAAATGTTGACTGTGAGCTCCTTGGCGATATACAACACCGAGAAAAAAGTCAGCAACATAATTACCGCAGCTAGCCAGGATTTTCCATGCGACAGCATGGGGCAACGTGTGCTGAAAACCCAATTTCAATCGCATACATTGCAAGACCGCTCAGGTCCACGCCACCACGTGAGCTGATCGGTATAGCAAACTGGAGGTTTCTACATGGTAGGTATCACGGTGTCTGCCGGCGTTGACAGAGGTGGCAATAACTGAAGTAGCACTGGAGAGAGCAATGATGGCATGATCAAAACATACTGTTGCGTAAGCTGCTATGCGTATGGGGGCACACAGGTGACCTGAAGTTCCAGCATTAAGAAGCTGTTTCAGAACACTAGATTGCAGCTGCTTATGGATGGCCACCGAAGCTTCCAATATTGCACCAATTTCAATTGTTTTTATGAAGCACGAACTTAGCGACGAATGGCGGTTGACAGTGAGGCAGGCGACACGAGCAGAGCGAGGGTTTTAAGCGCAGTTTGTTGGTAATAAATACGAATTTTGAAATGAGCTAGACGTGAATGTCCGTGTAAGAACTTCATAAAAAAAGCGAATCCATGTAATCTGGCATAGCAGCCGGCCTATTGGTGCAACCGGTTGGTCTGGTACACGATCGAAAATACATATTATTGAAGCATGGAGCCATATGAGCCTAGCCGGTACTTGAGCGAAGAAAGTCAGCGCAAGATATGGCAGTCCGTGATAAGGGAGACAGAATAGTCTAATTCGTTGTGGCGAAATTTATCAGTTACTGAAACTTTTGCTAGGTGCTCCTGGTTCATAATAGAATTGTTGCACTCGGAGGCCAAAATAAAGCGAGTGAAACAAACAAAGAGAATTTTTATCGGCTTGCCGCTGAGCAAGATGGGTGCCATTTCTAACGCCGCGTAAATTCGTTCAAATATTTTTGGTTGATGACGGAAACTAGCCAAGTATAGCGGTGATGACATTGATCAATGTCAAGAAGACTCTAGCTTAGCCGCAACCTCCAAAGTAAAAGGGCAACCTTCTTGAAATAATTGGTGGGCGGTCTGTGCACTTACGAAAATATAAAAAGAGCACAAAAGCTCCTCACGTCACTCAAACAATGCCGAAATAGAATACAATTGACACCCTTCACGTATTTTGCGTAGAGCTAGGCTCCAGTGGAGTTAATCATGGGATCAAGGTCTTTGTACGTGAGGCGGCCGAGGCTCATGTCTGTGGGTTCACCTTAACTTCCATGATGAGAAAGACAGTGAGCAACACACGGCTTCGTTGCAGGTGGCTTCCAAATGTTGAAGAAAATATTGTTACCAGATTTGTAGATGCACCCGCCCCCTTGTTATCACGATGTAGGTGCAGACCGAAGTAAACGAAGCACGCTTTTCCGTTCAAATTAAGATCACGAATTCTGGACTCGTAATAAGAAAACAATAAATGTCGAATTAAAAGAGCACTGGCATCTGCTACCACTTTGTCCATACCAGGACGGCTGGTTTTAATAATGCAACGCATGAAAAATTTTAGAAGCAAATAACGTGCTCCGTTTACTTTTGTTCACAGGGGTACCTATTCGCAGCGACGTCGTTAAAGGCAGAATACATTACATTTAAATGGTACAGCTTGCAGAGTGCGATAAAAACAGTTTACTCATGGTAGTTTTTTACGAAAGCTATCTTCCAGAAATAAAGCCCAGATCAATATAGAAACGTGAATATTAACCTATATCATACCATCGGTCGCCGCCGAAGTCACTGCTGCCCCTTCGATCATGACTTACTAAAGCATCGATTTAACTCATCCTAATTACCATGGTTGATGACATGCGGACACTGCATCATACTGAAAATCCAAAATATCTTGAAAGGCTCCATTCTGAGGTCAGCCTCCCATTCTAAAGGCGAAGGTCACAAGGCAGACACAGTAGATTCGTCTATGAAGTCGCATCATAATATCGCAAAATACGATGATCTGTCATTTAAGTGTCATGTCAGCTGTCAGCTGCCATCTGCTAAATCTCTGCGCATGGTGTTTACTCGCAATGTCGAAGGCGACAATGCTGACTCCGAATTTCATCCTTCTGAGGCATTTAGAGCTCCGGCATTAAAATAAGGTGTCCCTGTTAGCAACCGATAGCATCATTGATTCTTGTTAAAGAATACATGTGTTTACGGCTTCACGAAAATGACACCAATCGACGCTGAACAAGTTTTCGTCTTGACGAGCTCGGCAAGGGATTGTTAGTGACTACTCGGAAGCTTGGCAATGTTTTGCAAAAGCACATACTGCAATGCTGCCACGGTATAGCCGCGCTGAGAAAGGAAGATTGCATAGCGATGTTAATAAATAGGGAGTATCAGAGAGATAGAAGATAAGTTATTAGACGCCATGGACGTTCACCGCAATTCAAAATGGATATATATATAAGAAAATCTTTGAGTGGACACTGAACTCAGGAATTCGCCCGGAACATCTCGAAAATATTCTTCGCAAGCGAGAATGGCACGACAGACGTTCAGAGGTCAGCAGTACCAGGATCAAGGTGGATATTGGGGACAGATCAGGAATGTACAATATTGATGCAAGCTATAGTCGACGACGTAGCGGAGACAATCAGTGGCTAGTTGGCGTAGACGTGGTTGCTGGTTGGCCTGGACGACGAAGTTGGTTGCCTGGAACCGCGCTCAGACCGCTGCTCGGACCACTCTCGGACTTCGGCAGTTTTCTAGGCTCAGGGCGTTGTCTGGACGTTTGGCGCAATACCCGTTACAGTCTGGTGGAGTGCGCTGGGTACGCTTTTCCACGTTTACACGCTTCACGACGGATCTAACTCCGGTACACCAGCGACTCAGTCGCCGCCTCCGCGGACAGTCGCCTGAGGTTGGGCCCCTTTCCACCCCTACGAGGATGACGCAGCCGCAACACTCGAGCCACCTCGACATGGCCACTGATCCCAGGCTCTCAGATCCGATCCTTTGCCACCCGCCGCAAACACCACCATCTTTTCACGGCGACGTCTTCGAAGACGCTGAGGATTGACTGGCGACCTTCGAGCGAGTCGCTCGGTACAACGGCTGGAGTGACGAGCGAAAGCTCAATAATGTTTACTTGGCCCTAGAAGAGCCTGCGCGTACGTGGTTCGAAAACCGCGAGGGCGCCCTTACCACCTAGAGAGCATTTTGCCGTGAACTTCTGACCACCTTCCCCAACGCCGACCGCCGCGAGAAAGCTGAAGCTGCACTTCAGTCCAGAAACCAGCGGCCAAATGAAAGTGTGCGCATGCTCTGTGAAGACATGACCCGTCTTTTGCAGCGCGCAGACACCAATATGAAAGAGGAGAAGAAGCTTCGCCACCTCATGCGTGGAGTTATGCAGGAGCTGTTTGCGGGCCTCGTTCGCAGTCCACCGCGTACCGTTGCTGAATTCCTCGCGGAAGCAACGACCATAGATACGACGCTCCAATGGGCCCGGCAGTATAACCGAGATGTCAGCAGCCTGGCCCCAGATGTTTTTTCGTCATGCCATGGAGGCGGTGCGGACGCCTTACGTGACCTCATTCGGTCGGTTGTTCGAGAGGAACTCCAACGTTTCCGTCTGCCTCAGAGTGCGCCAGTGACATCACTGACTGAAGTCGTCAGAATTGAAGTACACCAGGCTGCTTGAGAATTCCCGGTCACCAACGTACTGCAGCGCCTGGGAGATACAGGCCGCTATGATTCAGGATCGTCATCTCCGCTGCGGTACAGTTCCCCAAGCCCTCGCAGAGACGCCAGCAATACTGAGCGGCGTTCCCCCAGTCCACACCGGGAAAACTAATTCCAGCGGCCTCCGGAGGCAGGGCCGCTGCTGTCGGAAAAATTGAAGATCCTCCGCCGCCGATACACCGATACACTGATTTCTCACAGGGGCAGGGTAGCGACAGCATCCGAGGCGCTACTTCTAATTTGTGCGCGACACTGTACGGAAATGACACGATCGCTTTACTTGACGCCGGTGCAGACTATTCAGTGATGAGCCACGCCCTCGCCCAGGAATTGAGCAAAGTTGTGACTCCATGGTTGGGCCCTATAGCATTCGCACGGCTGGAGGTCACCTCATTAGCCCGGCCGTAAGGTGCACAGCCCGAATTGGCATACGCGGTTTCGTCTACGTCGGGGAATTCGTTGTCTTGCGCGAATGTTCGAGAGATTTGATTCTGGGGCTCGACTATCTGCAGGCAAACGGTGCTGTGATCGACCTACACTAGGCACGAGTCCCATTGTCGACCAAACGGGCAGTGGCACGCTTAGACACCCGCGATCCCTGTAGCCATGCTCTGCGTATTGTGGAGGATGATGTCACGGTGCAGTTTCCTAATGCGCGTGCAGAATTACTTATTTCATGACTTTGAGGGCGTGGCGGAGGGTCATATCCCGCTGCTGCTTGAGAGAGGTCTCATTGTTGCCCGAGGTCTCCTTCACCTACGGGATGGCTGCACTACCGTTCTGCTCACCAACTTTTCGAACGAATTTCAGCACCTCGTCGAAGGCACGGTGATCTCCTTCCTCCAAGATGTCGCGGAGTGTCCACATTTGTGCACCGTGGAAGAAGCCCTTCAAGACGACACTGGACCTCGCTACGTTCTGCCACCTGTCGAAATAATCAGAAGGATCTGCTTTCGGCTGTCTCGGCAGATTTTGCAGACTGCTTCGCAACGTCTTCCAAAGTGGGCCGAACTCCGGTCGCAAGCACCGTATAATAACAGACAAGACCACGTGCCCCGCATGCCAACGCCCATACCGCGTTTCTCCAACGGAACGAGCAGCGATTCAGAGACAGGTCACCGAAATGCTTTCCAACGATGTCATTCAGCCGTCTACAAGCCCGTGGGCTTCGCCGGTTGTTCTCGTCAGAAAGAAGGACAACACTCTGCGGTTCTGTGTCGATTACAGAAAACTTAATCTCGTCACTAAAAAGGACGTTTACTCACTTCCCTGCATAGACGACGCGCTCAATCGACTGCGAGGTGCCCGATACTTCTCGTCGTTAGACCTAAAAAGTGGGTACTGGCAAATAGAAGTGGATGAAAGAGACCGGGAGAAGACGTCTTTCGTGACACCCGATGACTTGTATGAGTTTAAGGTGCTACCGTTCGGCCTATGTTCGGCACCGGCCACGTTCCAACGCATGATGGACACCGTTCTGTCCGGTTTGAACTGGCAGTCGTGTTTGGTTTACCTGGACGATGTCGTCATATTTTCGACCACCTTCGACCAACACCTAGAAAGGTTACGTGTTGTGTTAAAAGCTCTCCGAGACGCAAACCTGACAATCAAACCGGAGAAATGTCACTTCGGCTTTGGGGAACTTCGCTTCCTTGGTCACGTGGTCAGCGCGAAAGGTGTTCGCCCTGACCCTGAAAAGACAGCTGCCGTTTCTGGTTTTCCGCACCCTACTGACAAGAAAGCTGTTCGACGGTTCTTAGGTTTGTGCTCCTATTACAGACGCTTTATACGTGACTTTTCGCACATCGCGGAACCGCTAACCACACTGACTCGAGATGACACGCCGTTCCTGTGGGAAAGTGAACAAGAGGCCGCTTTCCTTGAGCTTCGCAGCCGCCTACAGAGTCCCCCGATACTAGGCAATTTTGACGAAAACGCCGCAACTGACGTTCACACTGATGCCAGCAACGTTGGGGTTGGTTCAGTACTAATTCAGTGGCAACACGGTGCAGAACGGGTCATCGCTTACGCGAGCCGAACACTTACCCGCTCCGAAACAACTATTCAACAACTGAGAAAGAATGTCTGGCGGTAATATGGGCCCTCACCAAGTTCCGACCATACCTCTACGGCCGACCTTTCCGCATTATAAGCGACCACCATTCATTATGCTGGCTCGCGAGCCTCAGAGACCCCTCAGGACGATTGGCTAGATGGAGCCTTAGATTACAAGAGTATGACGTAACAGTCGTATACAAATCAAGACGGAAGCATCAGGATGCTGACTGTCCGTCGCGCTCGTCCATCGCCATATGTCCAGAAGAAACGGCCGATGATTTTCCCTTTCTGGGGCTATTAGTACAACCCAAATGGCGCAGCTGCAGAGAATGGACCCAGAGTTAGCGTCACTCGTCGACTATCTGCAGGGCGTCGATGCCCGTATTCCCCGTGTTTTTTATCGTGGGCTTCAAACGTTCACTCTGCGTGGTAACGTGCTCTACAAGCGAAATTTTGCTAGCAGTGAAGAGACGTTTCTCCTTGTTGTGCCCTCCAAGTTGCGCCGAGATATATTGAGTGCCTGTCATGATGAACCCACCGCCGGCCACCTGGGGGTGAGCCGTACACTTGCACGAATTCGTCAAAAGTATTATTGGCCCAGGTTACTCCAATCGGTGCGGGCCTTTGTACGCTCATGTTGTGACTGCCAACGTCGGAAGTCTCCGTCATAAAAACCCGCTGGATTTCTTCAGCCTATTGCTCCGCCGAAGACCCCTTTCCATCAAGTGGGCATGGATCTTCGCGGTCCTTTTCCGAAGTCCTCGTCTGGCAACCGTTGGGTAGTCGTCGCGACAGGCTACCTAACACGATACGCAGAGACCGCGTCCCTTGTTAAAGGTACTGCAGCCGAAGTTGCTCAATTTTTCGTTCATAAGATTGTCCTAGGTCATGGCGCCCCCGCCGTGATAATCACTGACCGTGGAACAGCTTTTACGGCTCGCCTAATCCGGTTGGTCATGACTCTGACTCACACTAGCCATCAACTTGCGACGGCGTATCACCCTCAGACCAACGGGCTGGTGGAGCGCCTCAATCGCACCCTCACCGACATGATTTCTATGTATGTGGACGCAGAACATCGCACCTGGGATGCGATTTTGACCCTATATAACTTTCGCGTACAATACCGCCACTCAAGAGATGACGCGACTGACTCCGTTCCAACTTGTCTTCGGTCGCCAATTGAGCACGCCGCTGGATGCCATGATGCCAGTTGGTCCGTCTTGCGGCTCTGACGCCGAACTTGGCGCCGACATTTGTTCAGCGTGCTGAGGAAATGCGGCAACTAGCACGCCTCAGAATCCACCGACAACAGGCGAATGACGCTGCTCGGTACAACCTAAGCCGAAGAATCGTCACTTACGAGCCGGGCGACTTCGTCTGGAACTTTTCGTCAACGCCGCTGGGTCCTTATGACACTTTTGTGCACCCTTTCGCTACGTCTTCCTAGTAGCCCCGGGTCGCATCGAGTCGATGCAACGGAGGAGGGGGGCAGTGATACAAGCTATAGTCGACGACAAAGCGGAGACAATCAGTGGCTAGTTGGCGTAGACGATGAAGTGGTTGCAGGTTGGCGTAGACGACGAAGTTGGTTGCCTGGAACCGCGCTCAGACCGCTGCTCGGACCACTCTCGGACTTCGGCACTGTTCTAGGCTCAGAGCGTTGCCTGGGCGTTTGGCGCAATACCCGTTACAATATGACAAGTTACAAGAGAAACGAATGCAAGGCGCAGTATTATAAAACAGTAATAGAGCAAGTTACGTAGCTGCCATTTGGGAAGGAATGAGAAGGCTACTTGTAAATTAAAACGGTAATTTTAGACAGTAGACCAGTGAACTGTGTCAGGCGGGCCAGCGTGAGCAAGTTGGGTTGTCAATGCAGGTGAAGCCGCTTTTTGAGGAAAGGCGTCAGCAAACCTTAGAAGTCTAAATTGGCCGACTACGTGATCAAGTGAAAGATGAAGTTCACAGGGCGCCATTAAGGGCGGTGAAGAATCCTGATGCGCCGACTGTCACTACTTGGCACGCGCTGCATATACAGGTTACGAGGGTTGGCCTGCCATCTGCAACATGAGTGGCGAACATTTCCAGATTGCGTAATTGCACTCTAGAGGCCGCAACGCTAAAAAACGCCGCTTAGGACAGGCACTCGGGACAAGTAATTGTGATTCTACCTGCTAGGCACCATTACCTAGCCGTCTAGAATATTCAGTAAGTAAACATATCGTTAAGACGATATTCAAGCCGATTGAGTCAGTTATGAAGTGCTACATCAGGAGGCACCAAGAGCTAGTTCCCAAAGAATCATACGGCTTAAGACAGATAAACGTTGAGGTGATAAAAAGGCGAATGAAAGTTGCGGGCAAACGGAGAAGGCGAGGAGCTGCATTCGTAAGGTTGTGATGGTAGCCAGGGTCAGGAAGATCTTGAAATAGCCAAAGAACAGTAAGGTCGTAGTCTCCAATATGAGCCTCTCATAGATGGGCTCAAGGAGGCAAGGAACAGACATTGGAAGTCACAGAAAGGCATCTGGCTTGGCAGCAAATTAAACGTAGAACTGGTCATGCTACTCAAACAGAGAGCGAAAATGCCAGCTCTTAGGGCAAATTTACGATACGTGCTCTGAGAGTAGCAATAGTAGCAAGAGTGAGAAAAATTGAATTAGTAGTGGTGCCGGGGCTAAAAATCCTATGATTCGAGTTGATTGTGACTCATGGCTGGCATAAGGGTAATCCAAGCTTTCCGGCGCGAAAAGTTGAAAGCAGAGAAGGTGAGAAGCTGAAATGAAGGATTGACTATGCAAATAATCTTGACTGCATTATGCAGATGGTATAAAGTTGGCAGGGCATTTCACGAGAAAGTCGCTACAGTGTAAGGAATGTGTAAAGGCAATGGGCAACCGTTTGGTTGGCCCGCTTGAGCTTAGGGTACACCTATTGAACCTTTTCAAATATGTCCCAGTTCTAATAGAGTTGCAGATTAATAGCTTTTTTGGAAATGTTTTAACATATGGCCAGCTCTATTGCCCGAGAATGAAGTTGTCTACCTCTTGCCATAAGAATAGAAATTCTTGAATATGAGAAAGATGGGACTCCATGGGTGATTGGGCTCGAGAAAAAGGGTTTGCGTTTTGACGGGGTTCCGACAATCGCAAGCGTCGAAAATTATCTGGAGCTGTAGTTGACATTGGTCTCACCCTGTTTCTTCACACGTCTACTTAAAAAATCCGAGGTATCAGACTTGTAGAACAAAACGTCGCCGCCATAATTACCGCGCCCGGTCGCATCTATTTGCTGAAGCTTTCATGCATGTCTTCCCAATCATAGACTTCTGTGTTCCTATTTCCAAAGAATGTTTTGTAGAGTTGCACAGTGACACCGGTCGGATCTGGGGTAGCGTGATTTTTTGGGCTTGTTGGTACATGATTCCAATACACTATGGCGCATCAAAAGACGAGGACACAAGAGACGAGAGACGAGCACCCGAGTGCTAACTTCCAACAAATTTTATTCTCCTGAAGCATCATATTTATACGCCAGGAAAACAGGAATCACATGTGCCAACAGTATCAATTCCTTAGAAAGACGAGCTCTTTATCTGAGAGGAGAATGGAAGCTGTGCTTACACACACGCATCCTGGACTATTTATCGTTTCGGCTTCAATGATTTCGCGCGTTACCCTTTCTCTGCTTTTGCCTATTACCCCACTTTTATCAAAGAAAGACTTACAGGTTTTTGACTTGCATTCGAGAATGTGGTCAACCAGCGATCCGCCTTGCCGGCCGTTTCTGACGTTGCGAGCGTGTTCCATTAGGCGCTCGTTCAGACATCTCCCCGTCTGGCCGATATAGTGTTTCCCGCATGGCAAGGGAATTTTATATACAACACCTTCATCGCACGTAACGTACGGCTTCTGGTGCCTAATTGCGCATCCGCGCGCTTTGTTGGTGTTGGTTTCTTTCAGCTTGCATAACGTAGAAAGTTTCTTCGGCGCCGAGAACACTACGGTCGCATTTGGTCGTTGACCAATTCTTTTCAAATTGTGAGAAATCTTGTGCAGATATGGTAATACAACAAGGTTTTTCCGTGGCATTGGGTGGCATTGATTTTCTGGTTTCATTTTTTAAAGAAGTTTTTCGGCAACAGAAACTTGAACATGGGCGGGATATCCAGCATTAGTCAGCCTCCTGCACTGCTCTTGAAAACTATCGCTCATCATGTGTGGACAAGATTTCCGGAGAGTATTTTGAAAACATAAATTGACAATACCTCTTTTCACAAGTTTGGAATGAGCGGGTGATAAGGCAGCATCGGCTTGTCGCTACGCGGCTGATAGGCCGAGCATATCTGATGAGCGTGAAAGGTGTAGTTAATATCTAAAAATCTAATGGAGTTATTAATGGGCAATTCGCATGTTAGAACAAGCGATTTAAAATGCTCTTTCATGATAGTTAAAATGCTTTGAGCCTTTGGCTCAAAAGAGCCATGGTCACACTTAACAAGAATAAAAAAATCATCAACAAATCTAAAGACTTTATGTCCAAGCTGTCAAGGTGGCTGGAAACAGCCTTTTCAAGCTTGGATAAAAACAGATTACTCAGAATCGGCGCTATGCATGACCCGATGCATATCCCTTCTTTTGGAAGGTAGGGTTTTCCTTCCCAGTTAATAAACGTTGACTGCAAGTAAATAGCGAAAATTTCTAAAAACCTGCTCGCAGACCCACCCGCCGAGTTCTGGAAAGCAGCACACCCGAACTCATCTATGTACTCCTCTACACAGCACAGCACCTTGTCGTTCGGCAGCGAGTAATAAAGATCCTTTACATCCACAGAAAATGCAACAATGCTGTCATCAGAGCGCGACCGAACTAAGTCTAAAATTTCGTCAGATTTCTTAACCATAAAAAGATCGTCCAGCGGCAAAAGGTTAAGTTTGCTTTGTAAGTACATTGAAACAGTTTTTTGCCATGTGCCAGTTTCAGAAATGATCACTCTGAATGGTGTTTCCGGTTTATGGGTTTTTGCACTGAAAAACACGTCTAAGAAATCTTTTCGTGCATCGCCTATTTCTTTAGCCAGCTTGGTAAGGTTTAACTTCTTGCATAGCTTCTTCGCTTTAGCTTTAACTTTGGACATCATTATTTCGTTGCGGCAGTTAAATACAGAAGACACGGCTTCGTCCACCTTGAACTTGTAAAGTTCACAGGATAGAATCGCAAAACCACCTTCTTTGTCAGCCGGCAGCACGACCAGGTCCTGTTCCTTGATGTAGGACTCGACGCGCTTGAGGGGTAGCACTCGTGGTGTTCGTCTCTCGTCTCTTGTGTCCTCGTCTTTTGCTGCGCTATAGTGTATTGAAATCTGGGGTACTGGATAGAAAAGTGCTCCATCAGTTACGGATCTTTTGTGCACAAGATCTCACCACTGCAGATATCTAACCTATATATGATGGCATGTCGCGATGTGGATCGTCTACCATGCTGTTACAGGCTGATGTTCCGTTAGCATTAAGGCTGACACCCTCAAAGTACAAGATGCCTTTTGCTACCTGACCAGAAATGGAGAGCCTGTTTACATGCGTGCACGTACATCATCATCGTTGTTCTAAACGTCTAGAACATGGTCATCTCTATAAATGCATGTAGCAAAATTAGTACCGACAATAATGTTGTAGAAAAGGCCGCATAGGATAATCAACGTTTACATGTGCTCTTCATTGTTTACCAGAAAAAAGTTGACCCGGTCCAAGTGCCGGCCGTTAGGCAGGCAGCCAGGAGCCTGAGTATGGAGGAGATATCAATGGAAATAAACATTCGAAGGAATATGCAATGACTCAGATACCTATATTCTCCTATTATATAAGTATTGTGCGTCACTGTAAACAAAGCAGATATGGGAGAAACATACCAGTCATCCGCTGAATTCATCCCATGTGTTTAGGAGGGGCTCACAGAAATAAATCGAGAACCTCTGTGATTCCTATTTATGAAGAATACTAAAGTAAATTTCAATTCGCATATGATGTTGCTTCGATACGTAAACGAAAAATCTGCAACCCAGTACCATTTACTTGAGAGGCTATTCTGAAAAAAGCCCGAATTATTACTAAAAGTGTGGGCTGCTTACAGCTTTGCAATAGGCAGTGCTGTGCTCGAATTGCTAGGTTGTACGTAGTTCAGGTAACACTACACCATTAAAAACGCCTGTTTTAATAAAATGCAAGGTGTGGAATGGGATAAATCGTATATGCATGAAAAGCACCAGGACTACAGAAATGCTAGTTTACATTAGAATCAGAAATACCAGGGTTAAAGATAAGTCTATAATTGTATATTTGTAGTAATTGTGTAATTGTAGATAATTGTATATTTCAGCCGTAGTCGCCTATGGAAAGACTACCTAAGTTTGTGAAAAGGTTACATTTGACAGCACAGTAGGGTATTTAGACGTAAATCATAAACAAAAGACGGCTTATCGATATAATAAAAACACCTAAATGAAGGCGTGGCCTAGATAAAAAAAACGTAAATGGTGAT
>JAJIZL010029926.1:2031-13340 GCA_023969395.1 Amblyomma maculatum | reverse complement strand
AAATCGTGTACGTATGGTGACACACCATGGCAGCTGAACACGGCACCGTCTCAACGCCAAATATAAAAAAAAAATAACTGCTACCTCCTCCCCAAGTTTACCGGTAGCTCACAAGTCAATCAAAGCTGCAAAGACTCCACACAGACTGCAGCTTCCGCCGCCTATGGTTAATTTGATCTGCAGCTGAAGTTGAAATTACGTGGTAGACAGCTGCTGCCACACTTCTCAAGTTTACCGGCAGCTCGCAATCCAGTCAACGCTGCAAAGAAACCATACACAGACTGTTCCAAAATTGTTCCTGTCCGCCGCCTAGTTACAAATTTTATAAAGCATGCCGCTGAGTGGCCAAATGTGATGAACTACGGACACACGGAGATGACGGCGAGTTGAACCAACGCCGAAATCGCGTATATGTGGTGTATGACACTCACAGCTGAAACTGTTCTGGCGGGAAATCCCTGTCAACATTCAGTAATTATGTTTCAGCAGTGAGTAATATTTTAACCTGAACACATTGCGACAAAATGCAAGGCTCTGGTGAGACCCGGCGCACGGCCGCCTCGATCGGCGCGCGCGCGGCGCTGATCGAGACGGCTGTGAAGGGCGCCTGCTCCGGAGAGCGCGCGCTAGTCGCGCACCCCGTAGGTGGAGCGACGGTCGAAATGCGAGAGGAGGAGCGGCGCCGCCGGAGGAGGAGAGAGGAGATGGCGCTACTTTTAGTTTATTGAGGGGCTTTACTAAGGTGCCATCCGCGTTCGCGCTCTTGGCAGCTGGCAGCATAGGGCATAGGCGGCATAGGCATGGGCATAGGCCACGGTGGAAGAATATTATCTTGCACCGTGGCATAGGCATAGGTATGCCACCAGCATAGGTCCGGATAGTCAGGCGCGTGGTCAGGCGCTGCGCTTTTCACCGCGAAACCTGTCTCTTGACGGTTTGAGCGCACTTTTTATTGTCGAAAAACAGTCTTGGTGGAAGACAATCGTATCGTCCTAGTACAGTGCGGAGAAAATCATACGCTGAAATAGCGCTCGAGGAAGCGTTTAACAAATACTGTTTGGTCCAGTGTGTTATATTTTACTGTTTTATTTATTCTGCTCTACCGAAGAAGATCTTAAGCCGCGCATATTGACTGCCTGATATCCAGCGAGACAAGAAATTTGAAACAATCACCTAAAGTTGACACGTTGGTTGCAATACTTTGTCTTGATTAAACGATCGAGTCCGAGCCAGGTTCAATATATTGCTGCTATGAAATATTCCAATGGCGATTTTATTTGATCTGGAGCCAGTTGATTGCGATCCACGCATCGTGATCGCGGATGTAGGGCATCGTATGCATCTTCCTTCTGAGTAAGCGCTCAGTCAGCTCGAGCACATCCCGGGTCGGCCCGATCGTTATGGCAATTACTATCATCAATCGCGATCTAACCCGAAACGGACCGACGATGAATTATTGCCCGTGTGAAACAGCTGGTATCAGAAAATACCCTTAATATTTTTGCACTGTTCATTAATCCAACTTTGAATTTTTTTTATTTGCGCTTCGGTCTTTTCTTATGGCCCATAGGTATATCGATGCCGCAGTGAAGTCAATACGGGTCTCATGCTTTCGGATAGGTTACGTCGCGTTTCTGCAGTTCAGTCATGTTTATTGCTATATATATCACCTTAACTTCACATATATGCTGCAGAAAAGCAGGGCAATGCTGCTTTTTCGTAGCATGGCATGCGCATGTTTCCAAAGATTGCGTGCGAAAATAAGCACAATTAAGCAGTCTGAATAGGACTCTTCAGTTTTTATTCGTACTCTTTATTCATGTATTTTATTAGGAAGTCACTTGTTGCTTCATACATAAATGATTATTATGCGGTGTGCTTCCTCTTGTAACAGAAGGAAAGGCAAGAAACAAAAGGGGTGATTGTACCATTGATTCTTGTTCTTTTTTCTTTTTTTTACAAAGTCTGCAATACTGGAATTTGAGCAAAAAGGCGCAGCAACAATAAACAAGTAAAAACGTAGAAATGCACCATAAAGGTTTTGAACAAAGCCCGCACATGACACCGCAATTTTAAAATAGTATAGAGACCAATTTTTGGCGGTATATTTTTTTCGTGATAAAGATGCGCAATATATTCCTATCTCCACGTGGTTTTTCGCCTAGCGCCGCTAAGTAATTTATAATTGATTTTACTTTCTTCACCAGTTTCGATTTCAGTTTCAGCAGCCGAGCGGTTATCGTACGGTCACAATCAAGTATAGGTCACGCGCGGGATTTAAAAAGAAAAAAAAAAAACTTCAACCGCAGACTCATTTAGCGCCTCATTTTGAGCCTTCATTAGAGCCACTTGCTTCTGCGCTCCAGCCAGTTTTCTCTGCTCTTCTCAGAGCGCGAGAAATGTTGCTGCATTCTGGTTGCATGATTGCTTCCTTTTCCTGCGTATCTCCAAATGCAAATACCAGCCTCCGCTGGTATTTGCATTAAGCTATCCTCTTCAGAGTCAACGGTCAAGTGACACTTTTCTGCAAAATACATTCCCCTGAATTATATGTGTTTTCCTGTATCAGGTTTCAGGCCACATCCGGAAAAAAGACACTCCAGTGCATTCTGCCTATTAGCTCTTCAGCTTTTGCTGTTGTTGTAATCTACGCGCTTGTTTTTTTTTTCTTTTTCGAGAATATACATTGTGTGTGGGGGGGGGGGGGGTAGCGTCCGCAGAACTTCATTCAGGCATCAAGCTTCCAAAAGTTACCATTTTTTCTTTGTACAAATAGTGGCAGTTTTTTTTTTTACCCCACAAGAAACTAACCAGAGAAGAAGCAGTCACCCTCCGAAAAATTCAAACCAACAGCCACGTCCACGGCACCTTACTACACATAGAGTCACTGGAAAAATTTCAGAGTACCGCATTCGTTTTCCGCGCGCTGCCGGCTCGCCTACTGGCTGATGCACGTCACGTGACCTCGCGTCACCATATCCCTTCCAAGCGCGCGCGCGGAATACGTGTCGTGCGCTGCAGTTCCTCTTTTTTCGATTGTTTCTCGCAGTGTACACGTGAGAGATTATGTTGTGTTTTTGGGTGCGGCACCAGGCCTGCGTTAGGAAAGGTGTGTTCTCTGTGCCTGAACGAAAAAAGTGATCTGCATTGCCAGAGAAAGAACGCTAGCAGACGACGGACAAGGAGGAGGAGGACACACACGTCTGCTAGCGTTCTTTCTCTAACAATGAATAACCAACTCGCCCAGCAACATACCCTGATCTGCATTGGTGGTCATTGTGGCTTCACAGAACCGACCGGCGAAAATTTGTGCCATCAAGGAACACCCTCTTGTGCGAGATACGCTGGTTCATTGGTTTCAAATTATTTTCATTTATCCGCGAAATAAGCGTAGAAAATACTCAACGTGAACATGGTGCGCCTGATCACAACATGTGTTTACCTTCCAACGCAATATATGTGTTTACCTTCCAGCACAGGAACATGCAGCATCAGTTTTACTTGCGGAATTTGGCAAAAGCTACCCTCACAGTAAGGTAAATATCTAGCCAGCGGGCAGCACATACATCTATATTCAGTTATGCGAAATCACACACTCGTGTATGAATGCGTATGGGCGCTTGTTCGTGTGCGGATCGATGACCGCTCGCACCTCTTCCTTTTTTATTTTTATCGTTAATGTAAACGTACAGTCGTGGACAAAAGTGGTATATTCCACGCGAATCGCAACGATTGCATTTTTTCAGTATAAAAAAATGTGCTACACAAAATTGCTCGGACTAGATGGAAAGTATACCAAGGAGGGTACGTTATGCACATCTCAGAAATAACTGCTTCTCTGTCGGAAAAATCTGGCGGGCAGTTTTCTCGCAGCGCGTGGAATATACCACTTTTGTCCACGGGGGTACATAAAGCTTTATGCACATATTTATTAGTTATTTATTTCTAGTTGCATGTTAAAGAAAATCAAGTGGTGTAAATTTCCGGAGCTCTCCATTGCGGTGTTTCAGTCTGAGTCGCTTCGGGATGTTAAAAAACTAAACCAACCAATCATATTTATTGTGTGCTCGCAGCTGGCAACTTCTGGACAATGTGTGTCAACCATCAATGTACGATGTTGATGTCATTTCAATTTTTGACGGCAGTTAATGACCGAGGTTCTGGCAAATTGGCGGCACAAGGCGTACGCGGCTATGAAACAACATCAGGCGACACCATGAAACAATGAAAAGTACAATATTCACAACCGCGCGGTGATAGCGATGATATAGTAAGCCATGTTTTTTTTTTGTTTCACGCTGAAAATGGGCGAGACCAGTGCTTTAGTTTTCCTTCGCTTAATGACGGCACCGCAAAAAAAATAAAAATTAAGTTCGCGCAAAACAATATGCTTCAACAAATTAAGCCTGCTTGGCGTTCTTGGCGCAGCGACGGCGATACTACGTTGTATGTTATTTTGTTTACACTATCTCGGCGAACCTGCTGCTGCACTTTATGCTGCTTATACAAAGCGATTCATCGTTTCAGAGCGTGATGACGATCCGCCGACGGACGGCATTCTCCAAGACTTAACAATATGCACACACATTCCTGCGACCTTTGCTAACATGCTATTTCACACTCGGTCATTTTATAATGTTGTAACGCCCCAGCACTGCGCGTAGAAACCAAGTCGATTCAAAGGGCCGGGGATTGCAACAGGAGGCGACCTGCAGTTTTCGCCGATCCACCCACGCACTTATATTTCCCCTCGATTGCTGACTACGGTATTAAAGTTAGCGACCGCACAATCTGTGTTGGCACTGTCTGAATGAATGCGCCAGAGCTTTCCCGTTTTGCTGAGCTTAATGAACACGTCCCAAGCCTACGAATGCGGTCACTCGCCGTTCAGACAGCGGCCGGGCCCGGCGGTGTGGAAGGGAAATGGCACCCGCGGGCACCTTCGCGGTACTCTGAAAATTTTCCAGTGACTCTTAACTACACAGAATCTCGCCTGCCACCTACAGATATGAATGCGCATTTTGCAACGTACCAAACACCCTACAACATATGGTGTGGGGATGTAAGGGCCCAACTGGTACTATAACCACCATGGCCATAACCGAAGAGCAGTGGGAGACTCAGCTGTCAAGCCCCAGTCTGGAGGATCAGCATAGTCTGGTCAACCGGACTCGGGAAATGGCTCGGGTCCACGGCTTCCTGAACTCAGGAGGCTGCCCCACTAGGGCTGAATATTTCACGCCTGCTCTAATAAATGTTTGTCTCTCAGCTCGATAACGCGCGTATGATACAGAGTCAGCAGGTGCGAATTCGGTTAATTTGGTCCAAGTTGCAGTGATGGAAATTGAGTCAAACGGATGCTGAGGTTCAAATCTGCACGTCTGCTGCTGCGGGCATGAGTTCTCGTTCGGCGCTTGTGCTGCTGCCGGCTCCTCGGAAGCATTGTCAAACATCCTTGACAGTCCATGGCTGTCATCTGCACCAGCCGGCATTACCGGCACTGCGCTTTTCTCGTTTAGCGGCCGGTTGGTTACAGAGGTTCCTCACCTTCCTTTTCGATGTCCTTAGGCAGAAGATGGTTCGGATAATGGTCGAATACCGTTGGCACGGTTTCGGGCTTAAGGTGTAGTCTGTCTCTAGCGAGCTCGTTGACGATGCCGTTCACCGTCACTTTGAACGTTATCTCGATGTAGCTCACCTCAAAATGTTTTTCGCACACAAGTTGGAGTCAACTTGTGGTCATTTCTTTTAATCAGCCATTTCCACTCCGCAAGCTGCGCAGGGTCCGATGGCACACCGAACATAGAAACCTATAGGTTGCATTCACTGTCGGCTGACGCGCGGGAGACGATGGGAAAATTGAAGCATTTCCGCTTCCGGTTCGCCATAACCTTGGTCATCGTCGTCGTCTGCTGAGGTTTCGTTTGGGTAGTTCGGAAGATCCAAGGTGCTGTGAACTCTCTAATTTGCTACAATAATGGTCAGTTGCGCTGTCTACGGAGGAGGCAATAGGTCCTGCAGGTGTGAAAACTCCGCGAACAGCAAAAGCTGTCAACGTTTTGGGGTAGACGCCTGCTGTGGCGGGTCTTGCACTGTTGCTTCTGCTGCGTCGTTTTGATAAAGCATTGCCGTGCTGACTGTCCCGCTCGATGTGATATAAACACGGTTGTGTATGTGTAAGTAATCGCGCTTAATCAATTGAAACTTCATAAACATGCTCTACTTTCAACCCTTGTAGGAGAACATTTCGGACTGCTGCCCTTCTGCTCCCGGTACGTGTATGCAGCGTAACTGCAAGCGCGCTAAAGCGCTAGAGGAAAGCTAGGAATACTTTCAAGCCGTTGAACGGTACTAATTAGCTCTTGCGAGCTTTTCCCTGTGACGGTGAGTACCAGACCAGACATACCGCTGCGCGCACTACAAGCGTCGGGCTAAGATGATCGGGATACAGAACAGTGCAGCGACGCCCGTTCATGCCTGCTTTGCGGCTGTGCTAGTCAGTCCGTCAAAGCCCGCTTTCCTCCGGCGTTTTAGTAGAATACATGTTACGCTGTACATGCTTAGGTGCCAAGGTGTGGCTGGAATGCTCTCCGTTACAAAAAATAAAAGCAAAAGGAAAATGTCGTTCGTGCATGAATCCGGAGCCGAACTGCTAAAACGCTGCTCGCGGACGGACGCAAAGCGGTGGAAATCGCTGACTTAAGGGCCACGTCTACAGTATGCTAGAATATTCTAGCTCACTATAGTCACGCAATGCTGGATCGCGATAGTGCTTCACGATTTTGTCCGTCGTGTGACTCCACCACACGTCAACTTTGGAATGCGACGACCGGGCAGCGTCGCTCACGTGACCAAAAAAATGGCGGATGGCGCTCGTGCGATGACGTCATGTGAAATGAACCTATAGTTCTTATTCGAGCGGCAGCCACTCCGACAGAGCGGCTCGAAACATGTATTTTCCCTGCCCTGATGCTTTAGTTTTAGCTTCATTAGTCATTGCAAATTTAATTCCCTTTCATGAATGCAAGGAACAGAACGACTAAAACAAAAGAAAAGCGTAGACGCGTGCAAAGCGCTTCGAACCGCTAAAGGCACGGTCAGCGCAACTGCAGCAAATCAAGGGCGCGCCGGCGGCCGACGACGTCGACGCCACCTTTCCCATGGTAGAAAGAGTATATGGTAGTGTAACTCCCATAGAAGCCTGCGTGTCGACTCTGAGCGAGGCTTTAGTTTCGCGGCCGGACCTTTGCACTGACCTAAGCTTATTAGTAACCTTACGATGAGCCTTTGATAATCTGATCTCCGCCTTTAGTGTAGATGTCTCATACATGCAACTTCGGGGACGAAGCTCGTACAACCGCGTTCTATTCAAAAGATGACCGCCGCCCACGTATGCTACGCTCCACTAGAATCCCTATACGCTCCACAGTAACTGCCATTCAAAAAGTACCGCAGCTGTTTTCTCTTTGCCGCGGCACCGCCCATTGGCCAGCTGCGATCACGTGCTCAAGCCCCGCCATGGATGGTCCGCTCGAGCAGACGACCCGCAGTCAGCGCAGAGCTTCGGCGGTACGCGGGCGGCGTGTTTTACGGCTACGTTCGTCTCATGTTGCTCTGTGGTCATAAAACGCACCCAACGTGGTCGCTCTGGGCCGCCGAGGGTGCCAGGTGTTGTGCCTTCGGATGTAGCAAAGAAAATGAGGCATAGCGCTATTTACTGTCCCGAGCTGAAAGTGATAAAGAACATTATGACCGTCTGACCGCATGGCTTTTGCACAACAAATTTGTCCCAACGAAGGATATTTTGTGAACTGATCAGCTGTTACCGGAGACACTAAACGTTCATCCTGTGATTGACTAGTTTGATGTCCCTGGCGAGTCTCCATTGCACGTTTCGCTACAGATTTTTTATCCGTGACAGCTACGTTTCCTGAGACGTTTCGCGCGCTTTTCGTTTCTGGAGATCATTCATATTGGCCACTGAGTGATAAGTGTCGCAACTTTATCTGTGTTCTGCTAATATATGTTGCTCATTTGATTTTTTTCCCTTAAGTACAAAGTAATTCCCGATACGACACACGGACCATGAAGGGTGCCGAACGTGATTGTTATATGTCAAATTAAATAACCTTGAGTTCTGCAACGTGCGCTAACATTGAGCCGACAGCAAAGAAAGGTCATGAGAGGGGGCATCACACTACTTTTCGAGCACAATGGCTTGAGCGGTAAAAATAGCGTTGCGTTTTGTGGATAGCTGGCTGTGCGACTGATACCTTGCAAACATGCTCGTGAGCACCGGTCGCGCACTGGTCTCTCTAGTCACTTTGAGAACACATCATATCCTCATGGTTGCTGGAGTCTTCCGTTAGCCTACCGTTTTCATTCGCACAGCCTGTCTGCACGGCAAGACTTACCCAAATGTTCCCCTCGGCTTGGCACTTTATTTCTTTACTACTAAGTGGCGCCTCTCCCCATTTCCTCCACCCCTTGTAAGAAGTCGCGAAAAGGTTCCTTCGGGCGGCCATCTAGCCGCTAATCAGAGCGTTGGCCTTGCGCGCTAGCTTAGTTGGAACCGCCTAACATGTCACTCCGACTGACGCGCTACAAGACAAAGGGAAGTACAGACAGGAATGAAACAAGAAGTGCTGAGAGAATATAAATAACTTGATATACGCATCACATTCCAGGCAAGCTCTCACGTGAACGCAGCATATATGACTGCTGTAAACAGTTTGCCTGGTCTCGAAAACATGCGTTTGCAGGCTCTATCATAGTCACTCATCGTTCGCTACATGTTATACCAGACCCGCCCACCGGATATTTCCGCGCTTAGATCATAACTTCAAAATTGAACTCACGTTTTTACATACGCACCTCCGTAGTCACTCCCCATTATTTCTTGGCATCCACCACTGGAACAAATTGCCTCAAGATATTGTTTCCACATTAAATTATGATGCTTTCATACAGAAGCTGAAGAAGTTCTGGAAAACGAATTCTTAGTGGACAGGCCGCATTCAGCACAAGGTCAATTTAACATTTCTGTTACTACTATTAACCACAGTCTCTGTTATTTTGTCCATTTATATGTGCTTGAGTTGGTATTGTATTCAAAGTGTAGAACATATTGTCTTGTATTCAACTACGTAACCCTCCCCCCCTCCCCCTATGTAATGCCCGTAAAAGGGCCTTTAGGGAATGTGAATAAAAAATTACATTTTCCAAGTATCGCCTATTTTGAAGATACTCGATACCAAAAAAAAAAAAAAACCGAAATATTGAAACCGCTGTGAGACATTGGGTTGACGGCGCTTGCTCAGACGGTAGTACAGACCCTGAGACAGCTCGGCTTGCAGCACCGCCTGAGTTCCCTACAAATGCCCCTCAACGTCAACCACATTTCCAGACTCCCTTTCTTTAAACCTGAAGGAGGCAGGTGCTCACGAGGTACTTTACATTTGAGCACCGAGCGCATACCACGAAGCTGTCTTTAACAGACACACAGAGATATATGAACAAAGCGGAAACGCAAAGCGAACACACAGTAGGGTTCTCGCACACTGCTATACCCGCTCTTCCCACCCTTTTCCACTAGTACACTAGTACACCCTGAAACATTGTGGAAACACACGCAAGTGATCGGAATCTGCGAGACAGATCTCGGCGCATCGTTCGCGACAAAGAAAATGATAACGCGTCGTATCGCGACAACGAGCATGAACAAACACGGGATACAGAATTGATAAGCGCGCCAGAATAACGATGATAAGGCCGCATGCCGGCGGCTGTTAAAAAAACAACAAATACAGTTTTGAAGGTTTCGCGGCAATATGATAAATATGGAACGAAGGATACAAGAGAGTAACCTAGGTTTTAACCTGTGAAATAGATTAGGCCGAAAGGTACTAGAGCAGCGCCTCCCCACTTTAAATGCATGCAGTCGAAATTGTGCTGTTAGCAGGTATCCAGGAAGACTTGCAAAGTTAAGTATTGCGGAGCCGAAGGGGACGATCTATGCTTCAGTTGTAGCGCAGTTAAGTCGAGTCTGATGATTTTCAGCGGCTGAACTGATCAGGGTCTTAAAATACAAGGCCTTAAAATACCAAGCGTGGCAGAATATAAATATCTCGGGTATGGGTAAACAAAGGATTGGCATACACTGAAAAGCATGAGCAATCACTAAGGGAAAAAGGGCGAAGAAATGCCGGCATAATGAAGCAAAGGGCATTGTGGGGTTACAACAGGTATGAGGTTTTGAGGGGTATTTGGAAAGGCATTATGGTGTCCGGGCTTACTTTCGGAAATGCGGTTTCGTGCCTAAAAGCAGAGATACAGTCGACATTATAAATAAATCAGAGCCGACGGACGATTAGCACTGGGTGCCCACGGCAAAACCACAAAAGAGGCGCTACAGGGAGATATGGGCTGGGCATCTTTTGAAGTACGGGAAGCTTAGAGTAAAATATTATATGAGGAATGCCTGTGGAAATAAGACAGTAACAGGTGGACAGCTAAAGTATTTAAATACCTATATCTAAAAAGCGTTGACTCACAGTGGAGGAAAAGAACTAGGAAAGAAACCAGTAAGTATGCTGGCCAAGAGGACGAAGAAATAAAGAGCATTAAGCAACAGGTGAAAAACGCAGAAGCTAAAAATGGGATAAGTTCTATGGAAAAGAAAACGAGTGTGCAACTATACCGAGAGTGGAAAAGGCAGATCAGCAAGTAATCTTCCTTTGATAACTCAAGAGGCGGTGCCTTACTTTTTGAAGCTTGATCAGGGTGCCTTGGAACACGCAGCTACAAAAAGAAATTCAACCATGAAAATGACACATGTGCAGTATGTGGTAAATTCACAGAAACAATTAACTATCTCATACTCGAATGTGATCAACCGGAAGTCGATGCAGGCGCAGTCACTCTTCCTCAGGCCCTGGCGTTTAGAGATACCAGTGGCGCTGTGAATAAACTTGTGGGGGAAGCTAGCAAAAAATTATTGAAAGATTGATGTCTTAAAAGTAGGAAAGTGACATAATGTTAGTAATGTAATTAAAAAATTCTATTACTGGAGTGATGGTATGTTAACCGATCTAAAACAACCATTAGGATATAGGGAAAAAAACGAGCTTTATACCAACTGCTACCACCCCGTTTCAAAGAGGACGCTCCTACATCCCATCCCCATCCCATCCCCATCCCATCCCATCCCATACGTCCGTCCGTCCGTCCGTCCGTCCGTCCGTCCGTCCGTCCGTCCGTCCTTCCGTCCGTCCGTCCGTCCGTCCATCCATCCATCCATCCATCCATCC